>CM040630.1:94895516-94976428 GCA_022818045.1 Neotoxoptera formosana
GATTGAAATGACTGAAAATAATTGCAATGTATTTCTTATGAATTAAACTGTGATAACAGTTTGTTTTGAACCATAGAGTAATGTTACTAATCTGCTCTATTTCCAACAAATACAAGAATTGTCCATGTCTCCCAAGTCCCAACTTTAGACCATATGCTAAGGATAGAGCTACTGCCTAAGTATTTGAAGCCAACATAACCAAGAGAAAATGGGGGAAAATTCGGATGCGCAATATTTATATCACTCTAATAATATATGTATATGACAAATATGATACAAGTACTGATCTACTGACACAATAGAAGTCATTTCCCTTGCGGTCGTCAATAACGATATCTTCAAACATGTATTACGCGTTTATAATACCAGGTATAGATAGGATAAAACATACAATATACATATATATTATTCATGAAAATTTATTAAATTGGTATGATAAGTGTTGATATAGAACATAATATACTATATTCCATATTAAAAATCTATAATACTATAAATATTATTTCCTTTGAATTAAAAAATTATTTAAGTAAATATGTGGTGCAGCGTGTATACATACATAAATATATACTGATTATATATTTTATGGCAAATGCCATATGGGGATACAAGATTTCTTATAATATAATGTTATGTGTTTATATAAAATGTTTAAAATGTATATTTTAAATTTTTATAACTCAGGATTAAAAATTTAATACAAGGTTTCTCATAAGTAGTTCTGATTGAAACACAAAAATTTCAAAATTATATAATCTCAACTTTTTTTTATATATTTTTGATGTTCAAATTTTGACAAAAATGGATATTTAAGCAAAGAATAACAATTTTAGTTATATTGCTGTATGTATTACTCTCTTACTTGTCAACTTTTTTTAAAAATTACTTCTATGAACAATAAAAACCGTTTTATATATCGGTAATTTAATATTTAATTATATTATTTTATCAATTAAATAGGTCAGTTAGAAATTGTACCTATATAACAAATGTTCTGATTAAATATAATATTATTATTAAGAAATTTAATTTTTATATTGATGGTGGTGGTAGACATAATAGGTCAACTAAAATTATTAATTATTAAATTATTTATATATGTATGTAGCACACTGTTTAATTCACATTGTATAGTACATATTATTATATATTTAAATAATTTAATGTCAGAATCTATTAGACAACATAAAAATGATAGATCACACATTCAAAACTATTGTAATAAAATAAAATATACATTTAAAGTAATTACATTTTGAAAGAAAAATTAGTAGTGAATAAAATAAGAATCAGAATTTTCAGTGACGATTGCTTCTAATTCAATTGTCTTTTCCCCTCTTACCTTGCTATTAATTTTATCCAACATAGATGGCATATTTACAAGACAACTTTGATTGTGTACTGAAATAAAAGTAAAAGTTGATAATTAATAAACCATAACTGTATTTCTAAGTTCAAACTATGTAACTATTAAACAGTGCTGGGAAATAACTTAACTTAAGATACAAATAACTGTAACAAAATTACTTTTTATGTAATTTGATGGTAATTTATTTACATTTTGCTGTAAGAACTTAAGTAAAATTACTAAATTATTTGTTACTTTATTATTTAAAAAAATGTTAAGCACTAATTGATAATATATGTAAGTTTGATTTTCAGACAGAAACATTTTTATAATAACTATTTATCAGAAAAGTTTAATAAGTAGTTATAAGGAAAATGCATTGTTATTTAAAATACATTTAAAATCAATGAATAATGTATTACACAATTATTATGTTCTATAGCTCTTGAATAAACGTAATATATGGTTTCATATTTTAGATTTTCATTACTTAGTTAATATATTGACAACATAATTATTAAATTGTAGTAATATTTTTGAAAATAAAAATAAACTAGTTTATTGTTATGGAGTTTGTTTTTTGACTCAAAAGTAATATTACTTGACTAAATAAAAAAACAACTTCAGAAAGCCCACTGAAGGAGCGTGCTAAATTCCCGATTTTCTAAACGTATTTAGTAGGTATTTAATTAACTATAATACCATATGCGTACAATTTATAAATAATTTGGTGACTTGAATATGCTTTTGTATAGACATTTTAATAAATTAAATGTCTTAATATTTAACAGAATTTTTAATATTGGTTAATAAGAACCCATATTAAAAACTACTCTGATACCTATTTCTCCTGTTTCCTTTCACTATCATGTTCTTTTAATTCCCTCGACTTTTCTTCTAATTAAGAAACTGAAAATTTCTCTTTTTGCATATTTATTTAATCATTTTACAGTATTATATAAATCAAAGTTATAACTTTTTTTAATAATAAATAATATATAACAATCCGATTGATTTGTTATCTTCATAAAATAGCTTGATATCAACAAACATAACTATGTACTGGTAACTAACAGACGGAAAGACACAGACACACAGTGGGGATATAAGATCTTCTAAACATGTGTTTAGAAATCTAAAATATAACCTAAGCATAATTTAATTACAAATTAAAAAGGAAATTTTTAATACAATTTAATTACCAAAAAAGTAACTGCTCAAACACTTCTATAAAACTATCTAAACAATAAATGAATGGACAATAGAAACTTAAATTAAAGTCATAAATTATGAACGTCTATTTTCAATTTCACATACATGTATAAAAATCAGTATAATGTATATGTTTTGTTTTAATCATTTATTTCAAGAAAATATTAAATGTAGTCATTAAACTTACTGTTGAAACAAGCAACATTGAAATCCCCATTTTCGTAATGAAGTTCGGCTTTTTCAAATGTGTCCGTAGGAAATAAATCTGGAGACAACTTACTCTGAAAATAATATATTAGATATTATATTTCAATAGAAACTGAAATTGGTTATGCATTTAAACAATTACTTTTGTTTTTATTGAAGAAAGAATTTGTAATTTGCCACTAGTAAATCTCAAAAAAGGCAATACAAATAAGTGTACACAGTTATAGATAGACTCCGAGTCAGAGTTTTTAATGTGTAAAAATACTACTTTTTTGTCATTGTTGTACATTATGCCAAATCCAAATGAAATCCTATAGAATAAATTACATTTATATTTAATTATCATACACTATTAACACTTTTTAAGTCTATTATTAATATTTATTAAATATATTTTTATATTTACTTGCGTGTATCATTACTAATATGAATATGTGATTCAACATTAAAAAATTCATTAACATTTCCGCAAATAATGATAACATCGTCATAATCAAATACACTTTTAAATTTTCCAGGGAATTCGGTTAAGCTGTTGGTAGAAAATATTGGCATTTTAATTAACAACTTAATAAAACAGTTTTAAAAAACATTAACTAACTTTTTACATAATGGGTGAAAAATTATGTTTCCTTTAAAGTGATCCAGTTCCACCATATTCTTTAACTTATGAGATATTGCATAAGCGGAATTATCATTACATGGAACAATGTGTAGCTTAGGACATCTATTAAAAATATTTCAAGTTAAATATACATATGTGTGCACTTATCTTTTAATCATCTTTCATTAGAACTTACTTGTACACCTCCACGGTTTTACAACCCACAGAGCGTAGCAAAGCTATTTCAAAGGGACCGAGAACAGTTCTCTGATTTAGAAGACGTTGTCCTACAGAGACATCAGAACCAATTTTTCTAAAAGAAAAAAAAATAGATTTTTGTTTTTGAATAATAAATCTAAGAAAGAATTATAATAAAACCTTCTTATACTGGTTTCCCCATAAAAAGGAAATCTCCTAACAACACTCTCGTATATTATATTCTGTATATCTTAGTCTCCTTATAACGGAAACTCCTTTAGAATGAAAAAATTAATTGGTACCGAGTGATTCCGTTAAAAGAAGGTTCAACTGTATTATAATGCGCTGGTTTATATTAATTTTATTTAGCTTATAAAGGAAATTTAAAAATGAATGCATTATTATTGCATTTTTCTAATTCTGAGTACTATACTACTATACGCCCACCCATTTATACTGAGTTAAACTTACCTAATATTGTCATAGAGTTTAGGTTCTTTTAATATAGAAATAGTCAATTCAAGTTTTCCATCAGATGATTTAGTTTCAACACGTGTATCTTCAACTAGTACTACACAATCGGCGCCTGGTGGTAAAGGTTCACCAGTATTTATATGTGCACATTCTCCTTCTTTTATCGGTTTTTGACAAGTTGGCTATAAAAAGTTATAAATTACAGAAATTTAGAATACTCCAGTGACATACGGTGGTTCATAGAATATAATACAGTCAAGTCCCGATACCTCAATTTTTTTTCTTGACATTTGAAGTGTTTTTAAGTTGTGTTTGAGGTATATAACTCAAATTTATTTTTATTCTCCTTGATTTCGAGTTATCGAGACTCGACTGTATAATGTAAACACATTATACCAAAAGTAAAATATATACTTACAACTACACCAGCTACTGAAAGTTGTACAACATTAAATAATTTAGACTTTTGAAACCAATAAGTCCCGTACTTAATAGCATACCCATCTTTTGAAGAAGCTTCAAATGGTGGTAAATTTTCAGAAGAATTAATCGGTGTATATAAAACATAATCCACAGTAGATCTGAAAATTATACCATTATTTCTTGAATTAACCAACAGTTGAATTATTAATATCTAATCAATTAAATAATATTAATAATAAATTTACTCAGTAGGTAAGATTTCAGTTTCAGTTTCATCTTTAAATATATTTTCTGTCATCATAATTATTACATCATGAATACATGAATAGAGAAGTGGTTGTTCATTTTTTGTATTGCCTGGAATTGCTAGTTTTTCGATTACCTAAACAAATAAAATATGTATAACAAATAAAACTTATATAATATTATACAATACTGTAATAAATTTGTATTATTGTAATAAATTGATATTTTGTAATAAATGTTTTTTCTTACTAATTATTAATTATTAACTTTGAGAGATATTAGAAAGTTAATTTAAATAAATAAATTAAATGTTAATCTTAGACAAACTTAATAAACCAATATTATTATTATTATATCATATAAATTATTATTTTTCATACAATATAACTGAGAATAGACTTATGATGCTATATATTTTAACAAGGGTATAAAATAAACAACTGAAAGGCTTGTGATGCTATATTATTACAAAGGTATATAATCTTAATAATAATAGGGAGATATTATGTACTACATATAGCATATATACTGCATAATTACTTAGGTAGGTAGAAAAATAACACTTTAACTAGATAAGCAGCTGCATATAACTGTGGTTTGAAGGATTAAAAAAAAATTTTGGTAATGAAAAAAGTGCAATGTTTTTGGGTGCATTTTCCGTTAGAAACTTGAAATTTTTTAACATAGTTTCTTTATGGTGGTCTTATGCAAAGTATGAATTTAGAAGTTGAAATTCATCCCCCTTAATCAATTTCAATAATTGTAATCTGTTGTTTCTCTAGATTGCTTAGTTTTGGCATAAATGAAAAATATATATGGGTAAAATGAATACAATTGTTTGCTTGTAGTCCAATTGAGGTTTCAGTTTGCTATGCTCGAATCATAGACAGCAACCGTTTGTGTATTTTAAGAATGTGTAAGATTTCATTCAAATATAAAACGCTTGGAAAAAAGAAAGTAATGACATTAACAGAATGTTTTAAATAATATCAAAAGCGAAATTAAGAATGGGAATTAGATGAGTAAATCAGTCTCTGCCTGGCGCTTCAAGCATTTCAGAAAAGAAAAAATTTGTAGACACAAACAAATGAAGATGGCTATAAGACATATTAATGATCTTGTGTTTTTTCCAACAGTGAGACATTTTTTTATTCATAAACTAATTTAAACTATATTAAATGTTTTTATACTACTTATTCTGTTTTAAAATCCAAATTGTATTTACAAGTATTAAGATGTTTAATATACAATATTAATTTATTTATGTAATTCTTGTCTCTTAGGGTAAAAACGTCCAAGTTGTATTACTATTCTAAACTGAGTGCATGAATATATTTTAAAATGTTATGTGCCATTCCTCTTAGAATTATTACTATTATTATTATTATTATCAAGGACCAAGGTGTTATTAATAATAATATTTATATTAATATGTAGGTACCATTGATTATAGATAAATAAAAATATAATATACATATATAATTAAATACTATCATCTATCACAGATAATAGTCAGAATAATAAGTTCTTTACCTCCATACATAAGTTCATTTCTTTTAATATAGGTGTAGTATATATATTTTCTATACTTTTAATTAGTATAACATCCATAGTTGTATTTGATTCAATGTTTGCTCCTTTTAACGACGATGGCAATTGGACTAAACAGTTAGAACCAACAAAACTCAAAAGTCTGCTACTTTGCTGATAGTTGGCTATAATACGTAACACAAAAAAATTAACAAATTTTTTTTATTACCTACAAGTATGGTTAATAATTATATTTATTTACATTTTCTACTAATCTTTTTATCAATTTATTATTATCTTCTAAAAATAAAATTACGCTCAAACACTCATAACCGGCTCAAATTTTGAGCAGTCAACCGAGATTTTCTCGGTAGTTCGTCGGCACAATCCAGGCCTGTTAATTGTCATTAACAATTTTATTAACAAGTATTAATTTGTAATACTATAATCATTAGGCTGTAGGTTATAGGTTGTATAATCTTGAAACTTGTAAGTTGTTACACTGTTTTATACAAAATTAATACAGTAGTCACTCGATAATTCGAACCTCGATAATTCGAAAAACTCCATAAATCGAACTAAACGCTAAGTCCCCTGAGAAAACCTCTATAATTAGAAAAAAATACATGTATTCCGGTCCCCTCGATAATTCGAAATGTCTGTCGGTGAGGCACACTCTACAATTCGAATTTTTTTTTCACGAATCTCTATAATTCGAATTTCTTTAAACACGATTATATGTACGTTCATATGTACATATAAGGATTATGATAGTTAAATATTATCGTAGTTTAATGTTATCGTATCTTACCTACCTAATCTATACCAAAATAAACCTCTGCTATGGGTAAACCGTTATTGAAATTGAACAAACGTAATCAGTCGTAGCTAACGTAGTCAGTCGCAATATGGGTCCCGTAAAATACAAGTGTTTGTCGATAGCCGACAAAAAAAAAGTGATCGCAGCAGTTGAAGCAGGTGAAAAAAAAAGATGTTGCTCTACGTTTTGGTATACCAGCTTCTACGCTTTCAACAATACTAAAACAAAAGGACCATCTTACAACATTAACACCTTATCATCGCGGATCAGACAGAAAAAATGTGAGTACCCCGATCTGGAAGAATGTCTTATGGCTTGGTTTACTCAAAGTAGGCAAAATAATATTCCAATATCAGAACCTATTTTAAAAGAAAAATCTAAGTTGTTTGCTACCAACTTAGGTATCACAAATTTTCAAGCTAGTGAGGGTTGGTTAGAAAAATTTAAAAAACGTCATGATTTAACTTTCAAAAAAGTATGTGGAGAGAGTTTTAAAATATACATTGTAATAATATTTATAATAAGTAAATGTAAAAATAAACGTAATACATACATACATTATGTATAATTTTCCACCTCTCTTTAATTCGAATTAATTTTTTTTCCCTCGATAATTCGAACACTCGGTAAATCGAAAACCTCTATAAATCGAATTTTTAACTCAGTCCCCTGAATTTCGAATTATCGAGTGACTACTGTAGTATTATATGTTCAAATATTTATAATTTACCGATTTGACTGCCAGAAAAAAGTATTGAATGAAAATTTAATGGAAAGTAGTGTTGGCCAACGATATAGATATTTTAATACAATATTGATATTGAATTAAATATTATTGATAAAAATGTATTTTATTATTAAAATTAATACTCTGAGTATGATCAAACTATCAAAGAACAACATAATACCATTTTTTTGCTTAAAGGCTATTCAATTTATTTTTACTGAATACTATGTACTATACTACTATGTATGTCGTATGTGTCATATTACATAGTAAATTGGATAACTTGCTTACAGATTTATTTATTTAAAGATTAAGCCTTTGACAGCATAGGTTATTTGGCAGTCATTAAAAATAACATTATTTTTGTAACATTTTGTTTAGGGTTTTTAAGTTTTTACAAACTTTAAATGAGCAATATTTTACACATTTAATACACTTATGATTAAGTAAAAAATGCATATAAGTAATGAGTAGTGATTGGATTTTAAGACAATATAAAATATAGTTAAATTTGTTTTTTTTTTTAAATAAGCACAAATGATTTGCCTTTATTTACAAATGTTTGCATATAAATAATTGTTTAACACCTTTATTAATAAAATATTTCTTTTAAAATCCAACGCCGCGATCGCGGCGCAGAGCAAAGTAAAAAAAGAAAGAAACTAGCGCGTGACGACGGTGTATATTATACGAGAGAACCAACTTGTATTTAACCAATGTTATTTTACGAAAATCATGTCGACTACCCTGTAGCCTAAACTAATGAACCAATTGACTTGAAACTTTCATGAATAGCTCAGTTTGGTGTGTAGATGATTCTGTGAAAATTTAAAGTTTATCGGAATATGACAGCCTTAGTTACATGCTAAAGTATTAACATAATAATTAAGCAAAACACTATTATTTACATAATGCATGTATTATCCGATTTCTTAATAAATGGGTTAGATGCAATGATTCTAATATTTATTACGACCGGTGGCCAAGTGGTGCTAAAGACGTATATATAATCGTTCTCCAGCAATAATTAAAACTTAAATTATATAATAATATACCTCCCCTCTCCCAAACAAATACATTTCATCACCGCTTGAAAAGAATTACATATATCTAAAATTGTAATTAAAAAAATGAGTGATATCTCATCAAAAACACTCCGTGTAAAAACATCGCTAAGTAAAAAAATTATAAAAGTTGTGATATCAAAAATTGGCTAAGTAATTTTATAAATTCATTAATATAAAATTATTTATAACTGTTTGTATTTATTGTACCTTGTAAATTTATTTAGTGCAAATAATTTTAATTAGCTTGGCGGCTACTAGAAGAATGTATTTAAATATTTGTATTGTTCTATAGTTGAACTATAGTAAAAATATGCAAAATTATGCGAATATTTATGTAGAAATCGAGACATTTGGGTTCTTAGTTATAGAGACATAAATAATAGTAACTGCGCCAAGGTAAGTAAAATTATTTGCACTAAATAAATTTACAAGGTACAATAAATACAAACAGTTATAAATAATTTTATATTAATGAATTTATAAAATTACTTGGCCAATTTTTGATATCACAACTTTTATAATTTTTTTACTTAGCGATGTTTTTACACGGAGTGTTTTTGATGAGATTCAAGTTAAAATAAATAAATAGAATAAAAATGTTATGTTTATATTAACCTAAGGATTGAACATAACTTTAAGACACCCTATCTATTCAACATTTCAAAAGTCTAATTAGTTGATAAAATAAATAATTACTCAAACAAGACACGTATAGTTCTCCATTATCATACTTAAGATGCGCTCTTCGATATTCTGGTCTAATATCCAATTTGTTGATAGAATGTGTAATCTGTGAATGCATGCGTTATGTCTTTATAAATTATTACAATTAATGACTATGCACTATTATAATAAATAGTAAATACATATTATTTACCTTTGCTTTTAATGACCGGATAATTAATTCTTTTCCAGAAATTAATCTCAAATATGGTAATAAGAATAAATGTGTACATACACCAGCAGACACAGGATTACCAGGCAAACAAAATACATATTTCTTTTGGTTTTTAAAAATAAGAGACGCAAAGGTAGTTGGCATTCTGTAATACTAGTGTTATTATTTTTTATCTTAAACACATAGGTAATAAATTGTTAACATAATTACCCAGGTTTTATATTGACGCTTCCAAAATGAATTTCACTTTTACAATGTTCTTTGAGCACATGTTTAATCAAATCGTTATCGCCAATCCATACACCACCACTGGTTACTACTATATCGGCAATGTTAAATGCTTCTTCAAAATTTTTGCAAATGTCGTCCCAACTTATTAACACAAAATAACATAAACATATTATAGATGCATTATACATATTCACATTTACGCACTTGTCTCTTATGATTCCATAAGTGAATATATATCCTTTATAGTTGTCTTGTTCTAATATTTGTTTTATCATAACAGAATTAGTATCTCTGATATTACCACCATGTGAATCTTTAATGCTTTCAAGTTCATCGCCAGTAGAAAAAATTAATACAGTAGGGCACCTATTCAATTTTACCAAAAATAACTATTGTTTTACATGATACACAAATATACAATAATGAATATTAAACAAAAAAATATAAAACAACTTATTTTTAAAAATAAAATTCTATATAGTAAAAGACGTTTATGTAAAACTCACTTCATTTTATTATTTCCTGAATAAAATGAGATAGCATGTTCTTTTAAAATATTTAAAGCTGATTCCATAGTAATTTTTGGAAATTGGAATGCTCTTTGTCGGCATGCTATTTTTGGCACACATACCTAAATAAGTAACAATTTAAAATCAAAAACTCAAGATAGTAACTTTTGTTTTTAATTTACCGATAAAAACAAAATTACCTAAAACTATTTAGAGGAACTATAAAAAATATTAACTATTAACACATACAACTTAGACATTTTTAAGTTCACAATTATCCATTTTACACTGTTATTTTTAAAACAAGTAATATTATTATCCAGGGCATCTCAAAGGCTTTTATTGATCATTTAATTTTGAAGCTAATTATGATAATTTCAAAATATACAATTTAAAAATGCTTATAACTCCATAATTAACATATCAATTAAAGCCTCAGAAATGTCCTGAATAACAATCTTACCTTTAATTTTATAATGGCGTTGATTCATACTGATTTTAAAAAACAACAAAGAAAAATGGATTACTGTGAATGTAAAATGGTCTATGTGTATGTTTAAAAGACAACCAAGCTGTCATAGCATCCTCTTAAGGGGACTAGACCCCTGTGTAACACAGCAAATATGCTGTCACATTACATCTAATTTTCTGTTATTAGCTTTAATAATAGTGTGAAATGATATATTACTAAACTCTAAGGTTATTCATTTTTTTATGTTAATGTTAGTTATAGGAATTTAGAAATTATAACTATTTACTTAGTTATAACTCAATTTTAAATTAAAATTTCAATAAATACCTATGAGGCTACCTAGAAAATATCCTTACCTTAGTTTCAATCTTATGTTAAAGCGAATACAAAATTGGATCAAAAGTTAGTTATGTTGCATACGGGTAAGAGAGAGAAAATTCAAATAGTATAATGACATCCTCTTAAAAAGAAATATTAAATAACTTAGCAAAAAAAATAATAAAAATCAGTAATTTAACATACTGGCTCTTTTGGTATGTGATTAGATGTAATTTCTATTACTTCTTTAATTAATGAAACGGCTTGTGGTATGGCACTAGCAACAGCACATAAACACTCTTTATTTGCTTTAATGTCACCTGGTAAATTTATAATCAAAGTTTTTTCATATATTCCAGACACTGCCCTAAAAATAAAAATAAATTTATTAGCATATTAGCTAATAGTTTTTCCATAATAATTTTACTAATATATTTTTATACCTTGAAAGCATTGCCATTGGCGTGAATTTTAAACTCTCATTCATTATTGCTTGGCTAATACCAGGTGTCAATTTTTGAACAAGCCCAAGAGTTACTTCGGGAGTTACATCTCTTGGACCAAGACCTATACCACCTGTACTCAGCAAAACATCCACTATTCTTCCAGAACACCATTCGGTCATTTTTGCCTAAGAAAACCATTTATGTTTAAAAATATGAATGAAAAAGGGTACAAAATAAATATTATTACATTAATAAAAATATAAAGTGTTTCAGTAACAAACAATTTAGTAGATAATAATATATATTTACTAAATAAAATTCAATAGATTTTTGGCTATCTACATACAACTTATATTAGATCTTAGTTCAGCATAGTGGTGGTGAAGAATATAAGCAATTATTTTTAAATCTTTTTAAATGATTTGAAGACATATTTTAGATGATTTTTACAATGAATTTATAAGACAACATACCTATTAAATTATTTTTTAAATTATAGAAATTATAGAAAACTAGCTGATCAAGTGCACTTAGTTGCCCATTAAAAATATGAATAATGGTGTTACGTTGAGAGCAAAATACATACCATCCCCTATTTCAACCCCTTATAGCCTTTTTTTAGTATTAAAAAGTAGTCTATATCCTTTCTCAGTGTCTAAACTATCTATGTACCAAATTTCATTTAAATCGGTAAAGGAGTTTCGGAGCCTATTCAATACAAACAAACAATCAAATCTTTCCTCTTTATAAATATGTAACCATTGACAACAATATAAATAAACAGTACATAGCAACCATGGTTACCAATAGCAACCATTTATAAACAAATATATCCATCGTAAATCTCAAAATCCGTGTGAGCACCTCACCTCACCTTGTGAATCTAAACCATCCAGGGCGTCACCCAAACGCATACAAAAAAATTCATTCAAATCGGTCCAGCCGTTTAGGAGGAATTCAGTGACATACACACGTACAGTAGAATTATATAATATATAAAGATGATTTATATAAAACACAATATTACATAACATAAACATAACATATTATGATATAACACAACATTTTGTATTAAAAAATATTGAATTTTAACCTTTTTTTTAGAAAATGTTGAACTTTTTTATTGGAAATAATCATTGAATTTATATTATATTATTTTTTTTTCAATTACATATTATTGATATTTATTTTAAGAAATGATAGAAATTATTTAAAATACATTTTGTATTTTCATTTATTTACCCTAAACTGTAAATTTGAAAATATATTAAATATTGCATATTTCCGCAGTGTTGTAAAAAATACTTTTAAAAAGTATTTAGAATAATACTAAAACACATTGTTGGTAAATTGTTTGATTATTACAGTTTTTTTTATAAGTTAGTAAATTATAAATACATTTTTTTTTATCATACTTTTCCTTATTTTTGAACCAGTCAAGTTATTTGAGTTTTTTTTTGACAACTAAATTAAAAAATTATTCACTTAATAGGTACTATGTAGTAATTAAAAATAATTATTAATGTCAGTGCCAGATGATGAGCAAGGTATCGGCCCACCGAGTATTAAGATTTCTTACTTTTGATTATAGCTACAGCTACTGTATGGTTTAATAATTATATTTATTTAAATTTTCTACTAATATTTTTATTAATTTATTATTATCCTCTAAAAATAAAATTACCATCAAACACTCATAAGTCATAACTGGCTCAAATTTTGAGCAGCCCACTGAGACTTTCTCAGTAGCTAGCCATCACAATAGAGGCCTGTTAAATGTAATTTGTAATACTATAAACATAAGACATAGGACATAGGTTGTATAATCTTGAAATTTGTTATTGCACTTTTTTATATAAAATTAATAGTATTATATGTATAGTTCAAATATGTATAATTGACTGATTTGACTGTCAGAAAAATGTATTGAATGGAAAGTAGTATTGGCCAACGATATAGATATGTCAATACAATATTGATATTGAATTAAATATTATCGATAAATATTAAAGACAAATTAACAAAGAAAAATATAAAATAGCATACATAAATATCATAAAATATGTAATTACTATTATTACTAATTACTAATCATAGTTTGTTCATTAGTTATTTATATTTTTATTATTTGTTATATAGGATGTACTAAATTAGTAATTACTTGTATAGTAAATTAGTAGTTAATATATACCAAAAAGTTAAAATTGTTAGTTATGAATTTGTTTAATATTACATATCAAAGTATACAAAGTACAACAATTTTAAAATATTGTTATACATAAAAAAAAAATATATAAAATTAAAAATGATCTCGTTGGCCAACACTAATGGAAAGTATTAAGTACTCCAGCAGTGCCGCAACTAGCGGGGGGACCAGAGGTGCTCAGCACCACCAAGAAGCCTCAGTTTATAATTAGTTGGGGCCCCTAAATTTATAGGAATCTAAAATAAAAATTTTTTTTTTAAAAAAGCTGGTAAGTCAGTGGATATTGCTCTGCTGTACAGTAGTTTACAAGTGGGTTACTGTAATGGATGTTATTAAATTTGAATTCAATGATATAATATCATTGTATACGAAAAACGATTCTGATCGGAGACGAGTTGTCAGTCTAGGATATTTTATACAAAATTAATTATATTGTTATTATTTTTAAAAAAAAATGTAGGTGCCTATAAAATAAATTTCAAATTAATCAAATTAGATTCACTATGGACTTACGTGGAAACTTGTTTCAAATTTTTAATCCTTAGCTATAAAAGTTAAACATTTTATACATTTTTGACAACTAAAGAATTAGTCAATTTTCAATTAAACAAATTTTGTCAACATTTGAACTTTAAATGGTTATAAAAAAAAATCGTGCCTATGTATTTTTAATATTTTCTATCTGCTATTATATTAACTTAAAGGAAACCTTGTATTACATTTTCAAGTTTTTCGACCCAACAAATAAAATTTTATTGACATTTATAAAAAAAAACTAAAAAATATTGAAAATTTCAAATGTCTATAAATAACTAAAAAGATTTGAAATTTTTTCAGAATTTTATTATGTATAGGAAATGCCTGTATAAACATTCAGTGAAAATTTCATCTTTCTACAGTAATTAGTTTTAGAGTTATACTAATATCTAAAATAAAAATTTTCAGAGTTTGATCTTTGTAAAAATTCACGTTTTTCCTTAATTTTTTTTGGTTTTTACCCGGTTAGGTTAGGTTAGGTGCTAGTGTGCTGCTATTGGGTAACCACAATGTAACTATTGAGAATTTAAAAAAAATACCACCTCAATACTTCAACTAGATTCACTTTTAAACCAGAAAAGCTAATGAAGTTGAAAAAAATGTTTGTAAATAATTTTATCTTCAAATTTCTTATATCATTGATATATTTAAGATAATATAAGAAAAGTTATTTTGTAGAACATATTTTAAATTTTATCTCCATAAGTGTTTAGATATGTATATTATATTGGCATTATGATTCTTTGTGTATTACTTTGTTTACTCTTATTCGTATTTATAATTTTAAGTAGGTATTATTATATTATTATGTTTGTATTTAATTTTTAAATTAGGTACTTGACTTGATGCTTAAGTGTATAATAAATTAGGACTATTTGAATAATGTAAATAAACTAATCTGAAATACATATAGTATTCAAATTACAAGGTAATAAAAACTAGTTCGGTTATAAAGGCTGTTCCTATGGGCCATATAGAAACAACTTACAATAGTGTAAACAAAATTTTTATTTATATAGTATATTGTACTGGTATAGGAACAGGGGCCAGGGGCCCCATAATATTGTTTTGCACCAGGGCCCCACAAAACCTAGTTGCGGCACTGTACTCCAGTATTCAATATAATGAAATAGTATTTACAATTTACTGGAATATTTATCCGGAGCTCATTCATGTGTGTGAAACGGTCCCGTTCTCTTATGAAAAAGAGTAATAGTAGTGTTGGCCAACGATATCATTTGTAATATCGATATTGTTTTATTTTTCTCGATATTGCATCGAGATATCAAAATATCAAAATGTTCGATATTAATAATAATGATGATATTGTAATGATGTACAACAATATTTTAAAATATTTATCACGGACTAAGATAGTATGGACTGGAAACGAACAGGCGGGCGGGTGACGGGGAGCCGGGCCGCTTATGGAGTTGAGTAGGTCTGTGCGAGGGGGAAATGCGGCAAGTGCGGATATAGCGCTACCACGGACTAGGATGGAACTATTACTATTATTTAATATTTGTATATTATGTATTAATGTATTATTAGTATTAACAATTTATGAATTCTTCTTTTTGTTTGCATTATTATTTTTTGATCGTTGTTTAAAACGTTTGTATATTGACACTGGCACATCCTCATCTTTATGTAATATGATATTATAAAAGTCAGTACTTCAATTTTATGTATACTAGTGTCTAGTATACTACATGGAAAAGTGTTGATTAGTTTCAATTTTTTGTTAAAGAAATCATTAACTGTCTGTTGAAAAACATCATAATTGTTACAACATTTTTGAAATGATTCCTCTACGTTCATCAACAAATTGAATAGAAACATGTTTGGATGAATGAAGCTGGAATTTGATTTTTTAAGATTTTTCTTATTACTTATTATTGAACAAACGACGACGAATGGGGGTAAGTGTCTAATAACAAGAGTATAACAATATTGTATACAATTATACGAGTACTAAAACCAAGTAAAATATGATGAATAATAAACACGTAAATAAATAATAAATTACAATAATATTCATACATTGGAGGGAAAATTCATAAAATAGATGGTTCTCATATATTATGAACATAGATAGAGCGCGAGTCGCACTTGCCCCATATTTCACAACGCACAAGCCTACTCATAGCCTTAATTGACCCGGTGATTAGGCTTTCGTTTCCAGTCCATACTATCTTAGTCCGTGATATTTATATTTCGTATACTTTGATAGCCGATGCCCGATAGGTAATATTAAATTAATTCATAAAAATATTTGGATACCTATGTTTGATATAATATACTAAATATATAGGTACTAATTTACTATTTAGTCAATTACTAATTTAGTACATCATATATAATAAATAATAAAAATAGAAATATTCGATATTTTATAATAATTTATTTATGTATGCTATCTTATATTTTTCTTTGCTATATATTGTAAGTGATAACATTTAATTCAATATCGATATTGATAACATCTAATTCAATATCGAAATCGAAAACATGATATCGATATCATATCGAAATATAGATATCGAAGTATCGATATTGTTGGTCAACACTATTAATTATTAGCATTTAGCATAGTCAGTAGTCACGCAAAAATAATATTAAGCAATAAGTACCCGGATTTGATCAAAATCTTCATTGACGCGTTCATACTGAACGACTTTGGCAGATTCAATAATATTCAAATCATTGATCAATTTGATTAAATCTTGGCCACTGAAGTCGAACGCATTAGTACTAGCTGATGTCGACGGTTTTGCGGTTCTAGTTTTCTCAACTGAAAATAAACACAGTACGCGGATTTAGTTTGGAATCAATATTAAAACACATCTAAAAATGTATCTTACTCGTTAATATTCCCACTCTTATAATCGGCTTTGTCAGATCCATCGTTTTAAATGTAATTGAATAGAATACGTACGAATACAAATAAAACTTGATTTTTTTTTTAATGGTACCTAGTCTAAGACTTAATACAAGCTAGTCGATAATAGATGTTTAACTATCGTTTGTACATTAAGGAACGGTAGTTACGTGTGTTCTGCCGACAGGGTTTATTGACTCTGCAGTCCCGCCGACTGGGCCGTCTCCGAAACCCTCAAACACAACGCGCAGTCGAAATAATCAATAATGGAATATTCTCCGCCCCTATAGGTCCAGCCCCTCGAGCCGCGCGCCGCGGCCGACAAATCAATACTGTTATCGTCGAGTGTCGACTGTCGAGAGGGTGGTGCAAGGTGGGTTGATATATATTAATCCACCTCGGGGTGGTGATAATTTATAAGCGATATATTATGCATCCCGCGGACAGCCCGGCGTGATAAGAGCTCGTCGAAACGCGCGAAACATGTTTAAAGGGCTGCAACCGAATAAATTGCGTGCCAAAGAAAAAAGGATCTATTTTGGCCGACAACCGAACAATATTGCATGCGGCATACGGCTGTTTTCTTGTGACGGCTATAAGTTGCGTGCGTGCAGGGCCGTTCTTAGGGGTGGTAGCCTCACGCTTTTTTGCTTGGATTTGGGGCAAAAATTCGAAAATTCGAACAAAAAAATAGGAAAATCGGTTATAAAAATTATTTTTACCCTGGGACTTAGCGGGCTCTGCGCGCGTGTATTTTTCGTGACGTGTTCGGACAGCTTACAGTCACATAATTTGGCGTAATTTGGTCATGTGTGCGTAGGGGGGAGGGGCTGGTTAAATGTTTGTAGAGTTTACCTTTTAAAAGGGGTGCCCCAAAAAAAATTGATTTATGTCATAATATTTAAATATTCACATTTACAAATGGGAACTTTACTTTATTAATTGCTACCAAATTCACGAAATCGGCAAATTTTGATTACTAATTTCATGAACTAGGCAGACTTTTTTCTGCCGATTGCATGAATTCGGTAACACATTATTATGACATAATTACAATAATAGGGGTAGGAGAATACGGGACAAAACCGACTGAAAAAATTAATACCTTCACAAGTTTTCAGGTTCTTAAGATATACTTAATCTATTTGCACAGTAGTATCAAGTAACTTCTTGCTTACAATATGTAATTATAATACAGTGAATATAAATCATATTTATTTTGGAACAAGACATTAATTTTTTTTTACCCAATACCGGACGATGTCCCAAAAATCGATAAATATACTCTGCAAGCGTTGCTTACATTTTTGAAAAATCTGAAACAAATAAGTTTCATGCGCTGAAACAATGCTATATCAAATCGGAATGTCAAACATCGAAACTATGGAGTCTTGGCGATCAATTTAATATAAATATTATACCCAGAGATAATTAAAAAGAATTCGTGTAGACCGATGCGTGTAGGTATTGCTGACTATCGTTTATCTCGAATCTCGAAGCCAATATGGCTATGGCCAGTCAAGGCGTGCGTCGTCGGGTGCACGACGACAGTATACACATTTCGGAATAATCAATAATATAACAGGTCCTTACCTCCACAGCCCTGCAGATTCCGCCGCTGCCATAAAATCAATACTCGGAACCGGACCGTCTCGGGTGGGCTCCGGTCGTCGAACTTACTCGGTTTTTGCGGTGCCACGATTGCGCACTTTTTACCTGAAAAAAAACACAACACGAGTACACGACTGAGCGCCTTTTACCTTTTAATATTTGAGCAAACACAATCGGGCTATCGAACGATAACTCTGATTTGGGGGGAGCATTAATTTTTATTTTTGAACATTCTTAAAGCACTAATTGAACACTAAAAATTGGCGGTATAGCGGGAATTAGTGTTTTTCATGTTCCCGCTGCGTAAATAGTTAGCGAGAGGTTTTTATAATCGTGGATAATCGATGATAGGTTTTTATTTTTGTACATTCTTAAAGCACTAATTGAGCACTAAAAATTGGCGTTATAACGGGAATTAGTGCTTCTCATGATCCCGCCAACTTCACGAACATAACGTTTTACCTTTTTGGCCAAACGATTGAGAACACGTCGTAACATTAACAAAAAAAACTATAACGCTGACCTAAAAAACCAATACGCAATTGAAAAAAAATTTACATGGAACATGTTGCCTATCATTTATTTTTTTTTGTCAAACGATTTATTTTCAATTTGTACACAACTACATGTGAATTATGGTTAGTTTGAGAAAAATCTTTTTATTTGAATTTTTAAAAATAAAGCATAAGTGTAATAGTGAAAAATGTTATTAACAATAAAAACTAACATTGTTAAAATAATTGTCTTATAATAATAAATGTATATAATTAAAATAAACAGATGAAAAATACGGGGTTTGAGCTATTTATAAAAAATTGAAATTGTCGATTTTTTTATGTTTTTTTTCCAGAAATGTCGATTAAAACCGTAGAATTGATCAAATATTTTTGAAAATTGATCGAAATAAAAAAAAATAAAAAAACGTAAGTGAGAATTTTTTTTATATAAGCGTTTTAAGTTAGTGAAAATGTGTAAGTTTTCTTGTAATTAAAAATTCATGAAAAATGTTCTATTCATATCTAAGGTTTGAAAATTTAACATAAGTTTTGCTTACGACAAACATAAAAATGGCAATTCGATAGGAAAACAGTTCAAAAATTATATAAGAGTTTAAAGTTCAATCAAATCAAAATTAAGAAAATATACAAATTATTTTGTAGTGAAAAATGTATAACATTTTGAGATTTTATACCTAAGGTCTAAAAATGTAATACTGATATAAGGGCAGAGGACTTGTAGCATTTGCATATTTGTTTAGCACAATCACAAAAATAGCAGAGTAAGAAACAAAGCTAGTTTTGAAATTGTATTTTGCATATAAATGCATGAGTTTTTTTTGGTTTTATGGCATATTTATTCCATTTTATACTTTTAGATGCACATTTTAAATAATTTATCATTTCATTAATATTTTTACAGCCTATGTTTTTATTTCATTTAAATATTTAATATACAACCAAACTAATGTTGAATTTTAAATTATTTTAAATTTTGATTATATAATTAATATGGTTGTTGACTGTTCGTCTGTTCATACACACATGCTTTTCCTAAAAACACATCTCATTTTATTTATAGACAGATATTGTTCACTGCACAAACAATTTTCGATACGGCCACAAGGACGTCGGTCGCAGACATTGGATATATTATTCGTATTTCAGTAATCGCTGTGTTTCTGTTTGCTTAAGTAATCAATTGTTTGCGTTCTGTTTACTGTTGATTTTATATACAAAATGTCTAAAGTTAAAGTGTAAATTTGAAAGTTTCTGAAAACCCACGCCCAATTAAAATAACTCAACACTTATTTAAGTTGTGAGTTGCATTTAAAATTTAAATTAAATATATTTGTACAAATAATCTTATTTTTTAATACATATTTTGTACATAAGTGCATATTTGGTGATTTTTAGAGCTACGAGTCCTCTTCCCTAGACTTATACCACTCGTACCTATTAGAAGTGTACGGATATGTGGACTTGATATTATGATTTCTTAAATTAAATTGTACACATTACACAATGAACATAATAATACAATTTATTTTTGACATTGATTATGGAAATACGGAGTCGTATAGTCTATTCCATGTACTCAAATAATCGGTTTTATTAGTTATTGTTTAATTTAGACATATTTTGAAGTTTATTTTTATAATACTATTGCGAGTAATGGTTAATTTTTAGCAACAAGTCACCAGTCGGTAATGTACTACATAGTGCATTGACCGGTGGCGACAACGATTATCACACGTCAAGATTCTTACGGGGATTCGATACCTTTTGTTTTTAAGGAGTTGAATATAGGCAATTTTACGGCGATTTCAATAGTGCGATACTAGTGTCAGCGGATTTGATGAAACGGGATACGGCCCGCACGCGCAGGCACAAGTCAATAACGCACCTTCGCGCGCTTGATGAACATGATTAATTGCTATGATTTGCTTTTTTTGTCTAAAAGTATGAATCTTTTGCCAATCGTACAGACCGTTTCAGTAATCGGATACAAATTTCAAAAACACATTTGAATTATATTATTATTATTATTTTAATTATGTTTGAATAAAGTTTACTTGAAAACGACTTTCTTGCATTTTTAAATTATTTTTTAGGTCAATATTATTAATATTTTAAAATTCTTAAAATTCAAAATTGTTATTTAACATTTTAAAGAGTTCAAATGATCATTTTCAAAAAAGTGGAAAAGTCGTTTTCAAGTAAACCTTATGACAATTTCAAACATGTTTTTGAAATTTGTATCCGATTACTGAAACAGTCAGTACAGTTGGCAAAAATGTCTATTTCAGTCAAAAACACAGCCGGGTCGAATCCATGTTTAACATTATACAAAATCACGGATAGGTAATTATTAATTAGAATATTTTTTTTTATAGATTGACGATAAGTCAAATATTTAAAATTTAATACGATATTATTATTATACACATTAGTACATCACCGAATTATTAATTTATTATTGATCTCCGTTAGTCGCATCACTGACTAAAAGGCCGGGCATTTATAATTTGTCAAATACTCATTGTAAGAAATTTACATTATTTCGTGTACTATAATACCTTCGTAGAACAGTCTTTGGCTAATAACGTTGATTTTTAGAATGTCTTTGAAGAATTTAAAAAACCTGTACCATTTAATCGTCGTTTGCAGTGCCGCGTGTTTACCAGCAAACACTATAAGCTAGTGCTTTAGGCGGCAATTTCTCAAGGGCGGCAAATAATTTTTAATATTACATTTTTACTAAAATAAATGTAACTAATTATAAAATGTTTTTAGACCAACGGGATTGTGGTAATATTTATATTTTATGTTTTTCAATTTCATAATCGTAGAGTTTATCGTCCTATTATAATATAGCATTGCGGCGTTTTTTGTAAATTTTTCGTTATCGTGTTGTAAATCTACGACTTGACAACAGACAAGACAAGTGGATACGACGATCGTAAAATAAGTTATTAATATAACATGGGTTGACGATTGTGTGTTTATCTGTACCTAATCGCGCAGAAAGCTGATGAGTACTAGACATTAACAATTTAATTTTGAATATAATAATTAACTATTTAAGTATTTATCAGTACCATGTTTTTTATCATTATATTTTATATCATATTTTTTATAATTAAGTTTTTTATATGAATGTATATGCATGCATTTTTATAACAGCTGTATATTTTTATTTTTCATCATTACAATTTTAAATAATAAAGGAAAAAACTATAATTGTATGCTTTAATAGCATTGTTTAGACTAGAAAAATATTTATATTAAAAGGCTGCAATTTGTTTTGTGCTTAAAGCGGTACAATGGTTAAATCCGGCACTGGTCGTTTGTTATATTATAAATGTATTAATTACTATATTTTTTTATTTATTATTAAATATTTAAATTGTAAAGAAATATTCATTATGTACCTATATTGTTACGGGCTACGACTCTTTGAAAGTCACACCGATATTATATTATATTATATTATATTAAAATATTAAATGTATCGTATGTAATTAAATTACGATAGACACGTATCAATATGCAAATATCGATATAACACATAAATCATACATCAATATTAATAATAATAGAACAATAGAAAACCTGAGGGGAATTGCCACTACAAATTCTAGAATTGCACCTACCGCAGTTGCAAGAGCAACGACAACCACAAGGTCGTTGACCGAATAGGAGGACCATATCAAGCGCGACGGTAGTGGCGCGAAGCTAAGTGAAAAAAAAATCGGAGCGGTCACTACTGTCTACTGTAGTACATTGTACATTACACGAGCCAGAGTTTGCCCATTGAACGTGTGTAAATTTGCCCGTTTTCTTTAGCCGGGACTACGGACCTAATGAATGAACGGATTGGTCTGTTTGTGGTATTAATAGATCTGTCATAATTTGACGTTTGTTTGGCCAGCCCCCCCCCCCCAAACGGAAAATCTATAAATAAACTATGCAGATATTTCGCACGTAATTTGCACGAATTCACACGACTAATTTGGGAATTCGCACGACCTTCCTTCCCCTTCAAAATCAAAAAAAACAATGGGGGGGGGTGGCAAGACGTCTCGCCAGCCCCCCCCAATGGTCAAATTTTAACATTTTTGGAATTTTTTTTTTGCCGGTATTTCGCACGTAATTCGCACGAATTTGCACGCCTAATTTGGGAATTCGCACGACCTTCATTCCTCTCAAAAAAAAACCAATTTAACAAAAATCATAGTAAAAAATCAATTTCATAAAAAACTATATTTAATAAAAACCTTGATTGGATAAAACAAATTTAAATCTAAATAAAAAATCATAATATAGATTTTTTATGAAATAGATTTTTACTATGATTTTTTTATCTCGATTTAGATAAGTATATTATTCAATCAAGATTTTTTTCATTGAATAAATTGTTTTTATTCTAATTAGATTTTATTTTAAATACAAATTTTTTTTATAAATCAAATTAAATTTTAAAAAAAGTCAAAGTTGAATAAAAAAAAGGTAGTAAGTGGATGTTGCTCTGCTGTACAGTAGGTTACAAGTGGATCACTGTTATAGATGGTGTATTAGTATTCAAAGATATATCATTATATATGAAAAACGATTCTGAGCGGAGACGGTCTGTCAGCCTAAGATAGGTATTTTATATTATATTTATGTACATTATTAATGATTTTAAACATTAAAGTAAATTTTTTTTTAAAAAAGATAGAAAAACTTATAGAATATCTTGTGTTAAATTTTCAAATCTTAGATTTAAATAGAAATTTTTTATGAATTTCCTAATTAAAAAAAACTGCATAACTCTGGGATTTTTACGTATTTTGTCGAATTTTTAACTTCAGACGCTTATAAAAAACTTATAGACATACGCTAGACTTTTTTTTTAATTTTCAAGTACAGCAAGTTATAAAGAACATCGTATTACATTTTAAGTTTTTTGACCGACTTAAAATTTTTTTATAAAAATATTAAAAAATACCTATATATGTAAATATAATTAAAAATAATTATGTCTAGGTATAAATAGCACAAAAAAAGTCAAAACATATTGAACATTTTATTGTGTATAGAAATTGCTTATATAAACATTTTGTGACATTTTCATGTACTTACGGTCATTATTTATTCTGTTACACCAAAAATAAAAATCAATTTTGTACAAAATTGGCTTTGTTTAAAAATTCCTGTTTTTTCCTTAATTTTTTTTTTGTTTTTCCCGGCGCGATTAAAAACTATTGAGAAATGGAAAGAAAAGATGCTAATGAAGAAAATTGGAACACTTTTACTGCCCTTAATCGTGGTGACAGATACAATACAAATAAAAAAAAGTCAGTTATATAAATCATTTTTATGAGACACTTTTATTAATTATTTGAATTAAAATGTTTTTATTAAATTTAAAAATACATTAAATACATAATGTATTAATTTATTGTTTTTAGAAATCTTTTTTTATCATTTTTATTAATAGTTTTAATAAACAAATTTATAATAATTATTAACACGTCCTATACAATTAATTCAAATTACTTAATGAAAAAAAATGTATTATATATCTGACTTTTTATAATAACTTTATAGTTTGGGGGACCAGTATTTTTTTATTCAAATTAGTTTTTTTTATTCAACTTTAACTTTTTTTAAAATTTAATTTGATTTATAAAAAAAAATTGTATTTAAAATAAAATCTAAATAGAATAAAAACAATCTATTCAATGAAAAAATCTTGATTGAATAATACTTATCTAAATCGAGATAAAAAAACATAATTAAAATCTATTTCATAAAAAATCTATATTTCATAAACCATTCTTTATTTTATAAAAAAAATCTACAATTGATAAATCTATATTGAATAAAAAAAAATCTTTGTGTAATAAAACTAATCTAAATCTAAATAAAAAATCATAATAAAATATCTATTTAAATTTGTTTTTATTCTATCAAAGTTTTTATTAAATATAGTTTTTTATGAAATTGATTTTTTATTATGATTTTTGCTAAAAATGTTTTTTTTTTTTTTTTGATTTTGGAGGTGAAAGAAGATTGTGCGATTTCCCAAATTAGTCGTGCGAATTCGTGCGAATTACGTGCGAAATATCTGCATAGTTTATCTATAGATTTTCCGTTTGAGGGGAGGGGGGCTGGCTAAACGCACGTCATGATTTGTAGATTATACCTTTGTCTTTTTTGAAAAAAATTGGTTGAATAATTCCGAATATATTAGCAATAAAGTGGAGTATTTTTGAGGCAAACAGATATTGTGCAAATAATATTCAATAAAGAATTTGATCACCATAATCACAAAAAAAATGTGTAAAAAATCAAAAAAACTATTTCCATTTTATGGAAGCGTAGAAAAATGGACTAATAAACTTATGCGTAAATTAAATATGCCACAGTTATAAGTCTAGAATCGTTGTAGATAGAATTTTGAAATGGGTTCTTAAATACAGAAAACCAAACGTTGTTATTTATCCAAAGACATTTAAAAAACTAAAAAAAGTAATAAATAAGAATATGAACTATACAGCTAGTATTCCTGATATTAATGAACTAAACTATAATTTTCTTAAATTTATGTTATAAAGAACTACTGATATCCCAACAAAAGTCAAAAACACTTCGTCGAACTCTGTGTAAAAATTGCTTAGTATAAAAACTAGTCATTTATAAGACTTCAGCATTATAACGATGTGATATCACAAATAAATGCTAAGTAAATTAAATTTTAAATAAATTTATTCTGTCTCAATCATTTATTTACTTTGCGAGAATTTATTTCAACAAATAAACATGTCCGTTCGTAACTTGATTATTTAATAGAGGTGGGTCGAACTGTTCGAAGTTTGAAAAATCGAACCGAACTTTAGGTGTTCGGTTCGTGTTCAAAAACCGAACCAAGTTCTAAGAAAACCAAACCAAACCGAACTCGAACAAAAAAGTTCTAAAATTAAAATATACGAACAGCAAAAAAATCTACCATGTCATACGTTTTGAACAAAAAATGTTCCCAGTGTTTATTTTATTTTAAATTTTTATTTTGTCTATTATTGTCTATATAGTTATATACCAGGGGTGGCCAAACTGCGTCTCAGCATGCGGCTCGCGTCATAGACTTATGCGGCTCCCATCATATCGTAAGATACAAAACATTTTTACATAAACATTTGATATCTTATCTTACTTATTATTAATATTATCTAAATGTGATATTTTTTTTCATTTCGGATCTTCCATATATATATTAATATATTGGGCGGCTCGCGAGTCTCTTCTCGCTGGCCACCACTGGTATATACTATATTCTATAATCAATATTATTATTATACTATGTAGGTATTTAAATTTTAAATATTACAAAAGTAAAATTATAACCACTCTATCGTCCGGGCATTGATTATTTCTTGTGCTATTGAATTATTTTTAGACTTGGATAATTATTTTGGTTTTGTTGTTTTGTACCATTTACAATTTATATAATCGAAGTTCGTATCATGCATTCATGCTGAACAATAATAAAAGCTAATATTAATATAGATTAATGTTTATTTTTATTGATTATAGACTACTACGGTTATTCATAAAATTAAAATATCTTTATAATCTCTATATACAAAGGAAAGTCGACTTACCAGGGATCAACGCAGAGCCGAACCTATTTGAGCAATCGACTTGAAATTTCGAGGATAGATTTTTATAATAATTTCATCGGGCACTAAGAAAGGATTTTTCAAAATTTTGATTTTAAAGGATTGAAATCGGTAAAATTAATTTTTTACATGCAATTTGTACATCTATATTGATATAATAATAACAATGGCACCCGACCAATAACAGGTTATAAGGTATGGCACGGCGGTCCTCGGGTTTCCATCTACCTGGACCTTTTTCGTGTGTGTGTGTATTTTATCGGCGTGTAGATATAAATTGTTCCGATCCCCGAGGCTATATTTATGAGTTGTATAGAAAATAGGTTCGGTTTATTGGTAAAGTACACTATATAGAGATTGCATTAAATGACGTGGCTAATCTTAGTTTTGTTATCTTACTATTATATAAATTTGTTTGCTTGGTCGCAAAAATCTTAAAAAGTAAACAACGGATTTTAGTTCGGTTTTCACTATTAAATAGGTCTAGACTCGGGGAAGGTTTTAGTGTGGAAAAATTAATTGGGTGCCGAAAAAAATAACAATAATGCAAAAAAAATTAACGCTTTACGTCGTATTCAGTGGTATTGGGTTCGAACTATAAACGCGTTAAAACACTTTTTACCCGACATCCGTCATTTGCTTCGTACTAATAGCTTACAACAGGGGTCGGCAATTAATTTATATGGCGGTCCAGATATTTAAAAAAAAAAATTTCGAGGGCCAAAAAAATCTTAAACTTAATTTTATCATTAATGTATTTATTTTTTAAGCCGTGACTGCGGCACGTTCAACAACAACACAGATAATCCGTTAAACCATAAACCGTTATTATTGTCTCAGCGCCCAATGAAATCGATTTCAATATTATTTAATTTTTGTTATGATGGGAGGGGGAGTGATACATAGAATATATAGGAAAATTAAGAAATTTTTTGGCGGTCCAGTTATTTCCCTTCCGCGGGCCGCCTATTGCCGACCCCTGGCTTACAATATACTCGCACTTTCCGTCGTTGTATCAAAGATTTCTATAGTTGAAAATGTGTCTATAAAAGTAGGGGGAATCCCGGAACGGTCACTGCACATATAGGACAGCTATATATATAAAAGATGAATAAATTGTAGGTGATACTAAGTTCACTGGGTCAAATTTACCTATGAAAAGTATAACAATAGCAAAGCGTTGCCGGTTCAGCTATAAATTTATAAAAAAAAACAAATCTTTTGCATGGGTCTTACGCACTTCATGGGGTCCGCAATCCACCGCAGGTGGATTGCCTACCTGATAATTTACTGCTCACATATTTCCGAGATCCAATTCAGTGGATTACCTTGGTGGTTTGGATGCATGTAAATCACTTGAGGTTAATCTTAACCTAATATTTGCCACAGGTAACGCTGGGCGGGGCAGAATGAGACGGATCAGACTTTTCTCGATAAAACCAATAAAAATACATAATGACCCAAAATAAATTGAATATTGTTGTAACGATATTACTTAGTATATTTTAACCGTTATATTATAAAATAAAATATATTATTCATATAGACTTGGCATTATTAATTTTTTTAATGGGCAACGAAGTGCACGGGATCAGCTAGTAAATATAATAAATATATGGTGCCGGTGTGGTTTGATGTTGAATAAAATGCTCGATTCGAGTTCCATTCGCACCAAATAGTTCTGTTGACGGTTCGACAATTCGACATATTAAGCTTAGGTTTGAGTTCAGTTCGATATACGATTAAAAAGTTCGGTTCGAGATACCAAGGTTCGGTTCGAGACCATATTTTTGAGTTCGACCCACCTCTAACTATTTAACAAATGATTACTAAAAAAAGGTCTTCATTATTAATTTATAAATAAAATTAATTCTAGCAAAGTAAATAAACGATTGAGATAGAATAAATGTATTTAAAATTTAATTTACTTAGCATTTATTAATGATATCACATCTTTATAATGCTGAAGTCTTATAAATGACAATTTTTTTTTACTTAGCAATTTTTTACACGGAGTTCGACGAAGTGATTTTGTTGGGATTATAATATATAAGGGAGCCCAAAGGACAGCGTAGGTATAGTCAGATGTACCCACCATAGCCGCCGAGTTCAATGCACCTTCACGTCAGACGCTTCTACATACACACTTACACACACACACACACACACACATTCTCACTTTCACTTGTTTTATTATACGTATTTTACAAATAAATGGACGCTTAGTTATTATTTCAAACACATTTATTAAATAAACCACCATCAAAGGATCTCTGCAGGTAGCTCGCACGTAACAATATACATTAAACAATATTAAACTATATAAAGTCGTTAATAGAAGTCTAAGTTATATTTCTCATTTGGCCTGCCCTAATAAAAGTGTCTAGTTTCACCAGTGCATATATTCTATTTTATATATGTCTATGGTTGCGTCGGATTCGATGGCGGCGACACTTCAAAATGCCACCCGACACAAAGACAAAGCCACGGAATAACGACAAAAGGCTATTCGACAAAATTCCACCATCATAATATTCGACAATATGCCACCAGACAAAAAACCATCATACCACATAATATCTAGGTAAGCGCCGTATTAATATCGACAAAAAGTCACTTGAATTAATTGTTAATTGATTATTATAAAAATGATCTTGCGTGATCTTGCAGGTCTTTATAGGCCTATAGGGAGTATGGACTCTCCAAAGTTTTTCGAAATATTTAACCATAGGTACGTAATTTTTAGGAACAAATTTTCTTTACAGTGCCCAAAGCTCGTTCATTATGGGGCTCCTTAAAAAAACTGATCCATGGGCTTTTGGTGTGTCAGGCCGACACTGATTACACCACTGTCTACTAGTTATTGATTTAATAATATTATAAAATCATTACCAATTACCATGGCTAAATAATAAACTGGAAAATGTAATAATTAATTAGGTAATTTTTTATGTGATGTTGTTTATTTTCTAAAAATAAAGAAGAATTAGAAATTAGTCAAGGTGACTATCAATAGAAAGAATCCAAGTCCTTTTATAAACGTCAAAACTTGTATTTTTTATTATATTGTATAATTGAACTGTTTGCAAAGATGATAGGTGTTATAGGTGTTAGGTCATAGGTGTATTTATTTTTTTATAAACTGTACTTCAACATAAATTTTATCATGACACATCTGAAATCTGAATTGTATTAGATTATATTATGTGCTATATATTAACTACCAAGAGTTGATATTCTCTACTATTGTTTTTTCTCAATATTTTGAAGGCATTTTGAAGATATTTTTTTACAAAAAACTGCGGAAATATTAATATTGATTCTATTTTATAAATTAATAATATTTAAAAAAAAAAATAGTTTACAAAAATTATTTTTAATTTTATGAAATTACTACCTCATCCCGTGCACTTCGTTGCCCGTTAAAAATGGTTAAATAGGTAGCGCCATTACTGTATTTTTGCTTTCCAGATTTTATACATTTCCGGTAGATTTTCATAAAATTGTCTTTCATACCTATTAACATTTATTAACTACGAACACAACAAAAATAAAAAATCAGGCAAATCGGTCATGAATTTTCGGAGTTAATCCGTAACAAAGATTTCTATTTCGCTTTTATATAGGTATATAATATATAAAATTAACGAAAGGTTTTGATTACCTTATGGGTGGGAAGGAAGCAGTGTACAGTGTACCTTTGATTGCTTAAGACCATTTACATTTTTTGCTAGGGGGCCCCCAAGTGTCTAGTTGCGCCACTGCCCACTGCCCACTGCCATTGCATATTAAGGTCCAAGTCTAGGAGCCACCGAGACACGATATACAATTTCGTAACCAAACACAGAACAAAACAAAACGCAACAAAAAAGTAAGTGGCTCATCTTTTATTTTATTTGATATTTGACCTTTCGTCTTTGTTCCACGGCTGTGGCGACACTTGTACTGACTTGTCCCACAAACGGCGTGTGCACTACGTTTTGTACCACGGTTATGTCGTAGAGGCGTCACTTACGCGACTAACTAAATAAAAGTTAGTCTACCTACAGTCTAGATTTCTCTTGTTATAAGATTATAATTATTATCATCGATTATTATAATGATTAAAACTAGACAGTGATGGGCACTACTGATAGTTTAAACAATCGAATGCAAATCGATAGTCCATGAGCACAATCGAATAATCATTTGAATGTAAATTTCATAGGCTGTCAGGCTGAATAGTAAAAACTATCGAATATTTATCATTCGAATTGTAATTTTAGACTGACTAGTGACTAGTAACTATAGTATAGTAAGAAATATTCATCCGAATGAAAACTATCAATAGTATATTAGTATTATTATTATTCGATAGTTTGTGAAAACAATCGAATAAATCGATTGTTTTCATCACCAATTAAAACACTTGAAAACAATAGCGTCGAGACAGCAAGACGTGTGATCGAGGGCGAACGACGAGCGACGCATAGAGGTGAACGAGAACTGTGTGTTTTATGTGTTATCTATACTCTGGTCCCACGAGAGTCCTACCGTAAAAAAATCGCCCGACGCTGAATATCAGTCTCTCTCTCGCCGGTCGGCATCGTTGACATCTTAGATCATATACAATGTTTAATGTTAAAATATTTAATAGTTTAATATTTAATTAAAGCTTATATTATTTAATAATAAACATTTTAATGAATTAATTAACTTGTATTTATTGAATAGTAATAAGTAATAAGTTAGTAATAAGTTGAAATCTGTTTAATGTAATATGGCGTATAATGGATTATTGTCTTTGGATATGAAATACGAATAAATAGTTTGAAATAAATATGCGACTAGTTACTAGCCACGCATGCGCAGTAGAGCTGGTGACTCGTCGCCAACATTTACATCATCGACATTATGTGATCTAAAGGCTATGGCTCTATTTATTTTATATGATCTAAGGTTGACACACGTGTATAAGTAACGATAGCAGTTGTTACCGTATTTGTTTTTCTAATTAAACGTTTACGTTATAACGTATTTTTTACCAGTATTTTTGCGGTTTTTTTTTGTTATTCAACACGGTCAATGAAGTAACGCTCCCAAAGAGAAATCGGAGTGGAACGGTAACCAACGTCCAACCCGGCGAGAAAATGCATTTCCAGCTGTGCAGCAGCTTCAAGCAGCTCCAGCAGTGCTTTTGTGAACCGCTGTAAACACTTTTCAGAGTAGTCGTGGGAATGGAACCACGGACCGTGGTCCATGATGGGAGAAAAATCGGCTAGGAATGTTCGCGAGCGTCGGTATCTATGCTTTTACGGTTTACGAAGGAATCTTGAGTATAGATAACACATAAAACACGCAGTTCTTGTTCACCTCCATGCGTCGCCCATCGTTCGCTCTTGTTCGCTAATCGCTATACGTCTTGTTGTCGTATTCACGTGTTTTAATTAGTGACGGGAACAATCGATTTATTCGATTGTTTTCACAAACTATCGAATAATAATAATACTATCGATTTTTTTCATTCGAATGAATATTTTTACTAGTCAGTCTATCCTATGAAATTTATATTCGATTGTTTATTCAAATGATAACTATCGAACTATTCAATAGTTTTTAGTTTTTACTATTCAGTCTATAAAATTTATATTTGATTATTTATTCGATTGTGCTCGTGGACTATCGATTTTCATTCGATTGTATAAACTATCGGTAGTGCCCATCACTATATAGTTTTAATTATTATAATAATCAATGATAATAATTATAATCTATGCGTACGTGATGGATGCCGGAGGCCCTGAAAAGTTCCCATTATCGGTGCCCCCTACGTTGGTTGACCCCGCCGACCAAGTCATGCCACGCTATCTCACTCTGGCGCTATCTACTGCAACGCTTACTAAACAAATAGGGTTTTCGATTTGGCAATAGAAGTGTGCACTGATATTTAACTGGCACAACACTATGGTAGTATAGTGTACGGTGCACTATGCATCGAATACGAAAAATATGATTACATGTTTAATCACGGACGATTTAAATAACGCGTCATGAGAATTTTCGACCACGATAAATAATATTTTACCGCCAATTTGTTCGAAACAAAAGTAGGTGGGTTGTCACACAATCGATTATTTCTCGATTTCTCATTAAATTTCATAACTCAAACAAAGAAATAATAATATTTTAACCCCTAATAGAGAAACGGAGTTCATAGTAATAAAAAACTCACACGATGGGCGGTTCAGAAAATGCGCACCGAGTACACACGAGTGTTGGACTGCGATCAAATTGAATACACAACACTGCACCAGTTCACTGAACATTGGTCGAATCAAATACGTAATTGCACCGAGTGTGCACCGAGTGCGAACAGTGCGTCAAATAGAAAACGCAATTGATAACAATATTATAATCTACGCCCATTTTGTGGCGGCCGGAAAGTTCGAATCAGCTGTGGGGCCTGCGACGGTTGGCACCGCCGAACGCGTCGTGCCGGACCCCTCAGCCCCGCGCAAGCTCACTAGGACGCTATCTTCTACCAGAGATTCTACCGGTACGCCGTACGCAGGCTCCGCCGGGCCCGAAGTTCTCAACGAGCCACCGACGCCCTAACGCGCTTCGATCATATTACGACATCGTCTCGCACGGCATCGTTTTACGGCTGCGACGAACCGCGATTAGGTCTCCGACGGCCCAGCGTTCTGTCCCGCGTCGAAATCTCAACGCGCCCGCACTTTGAACGGCCACACACGGCCGTCGCTCGAGTCAAGGAATCCTGCGTTATCGCACGCCCGTGTCCGACGACGACGCAGCAGCAATCGATATCGTACCTGTCCCGTGCCGTCGTTTTCGTCCGTGTTAATAACAAATTAATATTTGGCAACGATCGATGTCGAATAATCAACGTCTGCGATAAGCGACGTCCGACTCGTCGTCTCTCTTCTACCTCCACTCTCCGGCGTACGTACGGGGTATCGGCGACACGAGCGGAAGACGAGCTTTTGTCGTCGACAAGGCTTTTGTTTCGCGGCCTTTAAAGAGCTCCTGCCAAGTGAGTGTCCATACAGGGGTCTTATTTTCCCGTCACACATCGCTGCGACCTCCGCGACCTTTCTCCACACGACGCTGTTATCTCCACACGTCCCGCGACCTCCGATAGCCGCTCGCGAGCCCGGCATAACAATCCGCCCGACTTGCTACCGCGTCGGACATTCGACATTCTGATTTCTGACATGATCCTTAAACTATAATGATCAACACGACGTGTCGACCGATCGAACCTTTCGCCCGTGTTTAGGTAAACGCCCTTCCTCCAACCCGCGGTCAAAATATTAGATGTACCCAAAAAAATACACACACTGATACCCAAAAGTCTAATACATTTATTATAATGTAGGTTAGGCAATACAATCAAAACTGTTAACGTCGAGCTTTTTCGCTGTCAAGACGGCAAAGAATTTAGCTTTTTATCAGTAGTCCTCGATCTGAAATTAGACTTGATCCTTATTAAGACGATAGAGATCTCTCTGCAGAACTTGCTAAGCTTCTGCTACTTGGTGAACATTCACTTGATAGTCGTCATATTTCTAATCACGTTTTTCTTGTAGATCGTTGAGCGCGATTTATGTGAATTCAATTTGTGATCGATACGAAACGTTGGAGGATGCCTAAACGAGGAAAAGAGCCGAGATCGTCAAGTCGTCATTCTGGTGGTCGTTATTCACCACCATCACAATCACCACGACAACCAAGGAATGATTATCAAATTGCAGGATCTTCGCGTTCAACGTAAATATATTAAAAATACTATTTTTATTTAGTCATTATTTTTGTATCTAAAGTAAGCATTTAATTTGGAATTCATTGTAGGTATATTGAAACATTTTAAATATCTCTGTAGGTAAAAATTTAATTTATAGGTACCTAACTGGTAACATATTAATACATCATGTATAAAGATCAAATTAAATCAAATATAAACTTATAACATTGCTTGTTTAGATAATGTAAATTCATTTTACACCAAAATAATGATTTAATAGGTGTTTGGTATTTCTTTGATGACAATTTTATTAAAATGTCAAAAACCACTTTATTTTTATTTTATTCATAATACTAATAATTTTTACATACTTGAGTTATTTTTCTTTATTTATAATTTGTATAGGTAATCTGTAATTAGTTTACAATAATTAAAAATTATGGCTAGTAATTATTAATATATAGCATGCAGTCTTCTTAAGACAAACTGTTAATGTATTCAGAACACTTATTTAAATACTTTGTGTCATTTGTATTTGAAATATATATTCTAATATTTTCTTTCAAAAGTATTTTAATAGGTATAAGTACTAATATTTTTTTTAAAGTGTTCAAAATACTTTACAAATACTTTTTTTTGTTCAATATTTGTACATTAGTCCAAATTATACCCAATTATTTGTATAATAAATACCTACTTGAACTGATTTATAAATATTTAAATTAATTATTAATACAATTTTCAATAAATTCAAAGATTTCAGATGTCACATATTTTAATATAGTTTTTAATTAATCAGTCAAGTTAAACTTATGCTAGGTGATATCAATTTTAACTATTCTGTCATCTACTTATTTGATGAAATCTTATTGATTCTTAGCAGCATTAAAATATTATGTTGGAAACAAAATTTAAAATATTAAAATACTTAAAGTAAGTCATTGAAATTCAACGGTAAAACGAAAAAAAAAGTATTTTAGAAATATTTAAAGTACCTAAAAAGTATTTTAATACTTAACAAGACCAATAACATGATAGAGCGTGGGTTCTGAAATTACTTACTGATAATACCGCAAAATTTCAATTTTATTTTTATTATTATGATATGTTTGAAATCTTGAAACCAACATTGCTTCAGTTACCTTCCGGGTATACTTTCCGATGCCGTCAATACTAATCCTTAACCAGGGACGATGGAAATTTGGGCCCAAATTTTATTTTATGAAAGTATTTATTAGTATTTTTAATAATTACTGTACTCTGTGACTAGGTAATAAAAGAAAAAAAAATACCAAACAAAATGTTAAACCTAAAAAACTATTTTAGGATTTTATAATGAGCCCAACATTTGGATCTATTTTTATTCCCAGTTTGCCCTAGCCTTTAACTAGTACATTTGGGAAAGGAGATGGGTTTAACAAGTTTTAAGTGCAAGCGTCAGGAGTGTACTATAGCTACGTTGGAGATAAGAGAAATATTGAGGTCTTTGTATAGAGAACAATTGATTGATCACTATTTTGGTTATCAATTGCCCATGAGTACCCTAATCAATACTTGAAAATTTTTTTTTTGTATACTAGTGATTGCTAAATATTGCTTGCACAATATACTTAGGTACTGTAAATCAGTTTAATTATTTTTATTTAACATTTGCAAACTATTTTTTAAATATCATAATTCTTATAAATTATTTTCAAATGTATATGAATGCTCTAGATTAAAAATATTAGTATTAATGATATGTTTATTTTTAAACCAGACATTTAGCTTATTATGTTTTAAACATTTTTTTAAATTTTGTATTGTTTAATATTATTAGTTTGATATTATTATTGTTCTTTAGTACCAAGTCATCAAAAGTGCATCAACAACTGTATAGTTAAGTTTTTAAAACCTGAGTTGAGTTTAATACAACCTAAAACCTTGTGACTTATGACTAAAGACCGGATTTATATGCATTTTAAATTGTAAAATATGCATGCAAACATGCACTAAAAAAAGTCAAAATATGCAAGAAAAGAATGCAAAACATGCAAAATAATTTTTGATTATTACAGCTATTTATTTATTGTTAAGTTATAAAATCAAAACATAAATTATGAAAAAAAAAAACTACAATATTATATTATTTAATGATGATAAAATTGAATTAAAATGAAAAAATATACAATTTATTCAATATTGGAAAAACAATAAGTAACAATAATATATTCCATATTGACCTCGGTTAAATTATGACGGTGGTTTGTGATGATATGTTTGTATGCAGAAAAACATTGTTCCACATCAACGCTCGTTATGAGTGCATATTTAAAACTAGACAACATTTCCGGGGAAAAATGTTTGATGGAGGAACTCTTTAAGTCATCAGTCTCACCTAGGTGTATTTTAGCAATTTCTTTTAAAATTAGCAAGCCTTTATTTTTATTAATAATTTTGGAACATTTTTTTTTATTAATACGCTATTATCATTTTCAGCAAGAGATTAATAATAGAATTTGTAACTTGTTCAAAAATGTGTAAAGCATCTATGAGTAACAAACCTGAAGTCTCAAGCTTTTTTATGCTTTCAACAATAATCGAAAAATTTGTTTTAATATAAGTTAAATCATTAATTATATTTGATTTAGTTAGAATTTGTTTACAGTTTTGAATGCTTTTGACACCATCTTCTTGTAGGTTTTGAATAACATTTTTAAAATTTTCAAAATTATCTGCATAAAATATTGCCGATTCTAACCAAGCACCCCATCGTGTTATTATAGGTTGAGGTGGTAATGGTTTATTAGGTAACATTTCATGATATAATTGAATTCTATAAGGAGCTTTCAAAATTATCTTTTTTCTGTTGTTAATTAAATCGTTTATTTCATGAAAAATATCCATAATTTTTTCTGCGATCCGATAAATCCCATGAGCAGCACAAGTCACATGAATAAGATTGGAATAAAATGGTTTTAAATTGTTAGCAGCCTTAACCATATATGGGGCTGCATCGGATAACATTAATAAAACTTTTTGTCTTTATCTCCCTCTGGCCATAATACTCTAAGACAATCATTTACAAATTTTGCTATGGTATTATTATTTGTTTTTTCAAGAACTATAGATGCTAAAAGATATGATTTTGATGGTGAATCAACATTTAATTTTCCAACAATAAAGTTCGCAATATATTTGCCTTGTGGGTCAGTAGTTTCATCGATACAAAAATATATGAATGAACTTCCTATATTTTCTCGTATTTTTAAAACGTCTGTGTAACATTTGATTACATAATTCTTCCTTAGGGTACTTTCATCAGGTATATGTAGATGAGTATATTTTTCCAAAAAAGATCCGAAATGTTAGAAGCAATCTAAGCTGAACAAAGGTCTTGGAAAAATACTGATTGATTTTCCCCTAATGTTGATGACTGTTGATTAACAAATGTTTGTTTAGAAGTGGGAGTTTTTGAATATTTTTCGTGTGAAAATGACTTTTAACGTGCTGATCAATTTGAAATTTTTTTTGTACTACAACTACTTTATTACAATATTGACAAAAAACTGAATTATTATTTAAGGTTTTGAAAACCTCACCTGATTTATTATACGGTTCAATCCATTTTCTAAGTGATGGTAATTTTGAACTTCGACACTTAGGCATTGTAAAATAATAAACACAAACAATGTTATATAAAATGTACACGTTTCTATACTACGTTGGTCGTTGACTATTGCCGAATGTACGCTTCGAACTACAGTCGTCAGTCTATCAGTTCGTGTTAGTATTGTAGTATTGACGATAAGTCGATAATGTTGGACAAAATCGATAAGATAAAAATATAGGAAAACCAGTATGCAATGAATACTTACCTACCTACCTACCAACTAATATGGAAACGTAATATTATATTTTTTAAAATATTTTCAATTTTTGTATTCTGGACAAATTTATATATAATAATCGTACATACAATAATAAAATTTAATTTAATTTAATTTATACCTGGTGTATACGTATTATGCAAAAACATGCGTTTTATGTAAAATATGCACTTGTACCCAAAATATGCAAAAATATACAAAATAAAAATTTGTAATATTATTTCTTTAAGTATGATTGATTAAAATCCATTTACTGCATGTAATTGCTTATAAAAATATGAACATGCATTATATGCAAAATCCGGTCTTTACTTATGACATTTGTAATAATTATGACTGAATTTTTTTTTTTTTATTAAAATGTTATAATAAAAAGTATTAAATGATGAATTACATATTTTAAATATCATTGATATATGTTATGGGTGATTCTAGTTCTGGAAGAAGATCACCTACTACCAAAGATAATATCAAAAAATCTAATGGGCGTCCTGGATATTTATCTAACACAATGCTTATGTTAGTAAATTATTTTAAACATTTAGGTGTTTTTGTTAACATTAAACTTAATATTGTGTATCACTTTAGGAGTAAAGTTAATAGTCCAATGGTATTATTTGATGATGATGATGATGATGATGATAATGATGGCAATGTACGTAAGAATTTAGATACTTCCGTGAATATGTTTCGAAAAAATGGAAATAAATTGAAACCTGACACAGGCGAAAGTGCAAATCTTGTGAAACATTTCGTACCTTCTGATGATAGGTATGGTTTACATAATATTATGATAATATTGTGTGTAAAATGAGTATGTTATATGTTAAAATCATAAAAAAATATTAGGTTAATAAAATAAATAAATCATTATGAAATAAAAAAATTTAATACTTAACAATTAAAATAAAACATAAAACATCATGTGAGTATCATTATTATGATAATCAATTTTTATAGATGATTGTATTCATAAAGCAATGTTTTACTCTAATATTCTATTAATCATGTATGATATAATATGGTTGTCATAATTTTAATTTTGAATCATAGGAACATTTTAGTAATTTATAGTATTACTAGCAAATTAAATCAAAATGTATTCAAATTTGATCATGTTGAATGTGGATGTACTTTAATTTAATTTAATTGTTCAATCACCCAGTGCATGCTTAGCTTTTGTTGAAAGGGGGGATATACACTTTGTAGGAAGAAAGTACACTTTATTCAAATTTGATCATGTAGAATGTGGATGTATTTTAATTTAATTATCCAATCACCCAGTGCATGCTTAGCTTTTGTTGAAAGGGGGGATATACACTTTGTAGGAAGAAAGTACACTTTATTTAATTTAAATGTCTCTTTACACTTCTCTGAAAACAAAAAATATGCCATAACGACTATTAAAAACTAACATTTATTTATTACGTTAATTGAATTTACATACAATTAAAATTTGTAAATATGATTATTGTATATTATATTTTGGCCAGCAAAAAGTTTTTAGTTTTAATATGGCCCTCAAATAAATGTTGGATCCCCATAGTATAGGGCGTTATACAATTTATAGAACAATTTTTGAAGTGAAAAATATTATTGTAGTTAATATTATGTGTATGAATATTATGCATATTTTAATATACAAAAAATATATATCTGTATATAATTGTATGTTTGTGTATTTATTAATAGTTATCATATGCCACATACTTCAAAACCCGTGTTTAGAGGACCAGAAACTGATGTATTGAATGATCTTGGGAAAGATAAATTAAAAATCATTCGAGTTCAAATGATACGAGCTGACATTGAGCAAAATGATTCGTTTCGTAAAGCTTATGTAGTTGAAGATTCAGTAGCTGGTAAGAGATCAGAAGGTAAGTGATATTTGTGATAAGAAAAGTATTTTTCAACTGCAACAAACTAATGAATTAGTTTAATATTTTTATGTTTATACTCTCAAATTACAATACCCTTTAAAATCTTTTACAATTTAAAGATTTGAAAGTTTTGGAATTTTAAATTAATTTTATTATTATTAAGTTTCTAGTTAAACAAATTGTCAATAAAAATATTTTTGGTTGGTCTAAAAACTCGAAAATGTAATACAAGGTTCTTTATAACTTGTTAGTGAAAACTAAAAAAGTTGAGCGTAAGTCTAACTTAGACAAAATACAACAACAAAATCACTAAAATTTGGTACTTTTTTTGATTACGAAATTCATAAAACGTTTTTGTTGGGTCAAAAAGCTTGTAAATTAAATACAAGGTACCTCGTAAGTTGTTCTAATAGCAATTCAATATATTCAAAATATATAGGCAACATTTTTTTTCTTAAGCAATTTTTACAAATTTTGATTAAAATATTGAACATATGCAAATTATTTTGTAGTTAAAAATGTATAAAATGTTCAGTTTTAACCGCTAAGGATTGAAAATCAAAAACAATTTTTGTCTAGTAAGTAGTTAATAGTTTAATCAATAAATTAATTCAGTGACTGTATTATTAATTGTAAAATAAATTATTTTAACAGCAATAATATCATAAAATATACTATTATTTTCTAGACAGCAATGTAAATTTTCAAATTTAGATCATGTACAGTAAAACCTCGCTTCGACGGAACTTCGGTAAGACGGAAACCCCGGTATTACAGAATTTTTTTTTGGTCCTGTTTCAAATTGCATTTAATTTTATCCCGCCAAGACGGAAACCTCGTCAAGCCGGAAACTGACACTTTTTTGTGATAAAATTCGATGAAAACCCTCGCTAAGACGGAAATATAACATGATTTTCGTGTAATAAATGTATTTTCCGATGGTCGATACCTATCATAGATAATCGATATACGAGCGCGTATACGATGACATTAAAAACTAATAAAATTGATATGTATACCTACACTATACAACATTATTATCTGAGTTTTCCCTCCCAGTGTCCAATAGTGAGATTTTGGATTTGACTTCGAGAGCCAAGGAGTGTGTTTAACGCGATGCCTTACAAAATCAAAATCAAAAATCAATAACCGATTTTATTCAAAAAATATAATCATGTATTATTAATGTATACTACAGGCTAAAAATTAATATGTAATAAATAAATAAGTATAAATATAAAATTAAGTTAAAAATATAAATTGTATGTATGTATTATGTATAAGCTGGATTAAGATAAATATGTAATTTTTAATTTAATTCAATTTAATATTTTTGAACCCCGTCAAGACAGAAACCCCGTTAACACGGAAAAATGTCATGGTCCCATGCGATTCCGTCTTATCGAGGTTTTACTGTATAATATTTAATTTTACTTAATCTACAAAGTTGATTTTAAAAATAGTTAGTTTTGTTTTTCAAATAAATTGCTCATTATAACAAAATATTTATTGATTTTATAGTATTGTTAATATAAGGTTTTAGTTTTTTGTTATAGATATTATCCACATTTTTCATATTTTTTAAATTATTACCACTTTCAATTATTCTAGAATCTAAACAAACATATACTGGAAAGTATTAAAAAGGAATTATTATCAAATACACTAATGTAAATTACAATAAATTTATTCAGTATTCAAATTTGTGAAAATACTCATTGTATGTACAAAGCTATTTCAAATATTTTAGTATATTTAGTATTTATTTCAAAATATTTTTAGTACCTATTAACTTATGTTAAGTGTAAAGATTATGAAATATTTACAATTAAATTATTCTTGAGGAATCAAACACGATTGTTTAATTTTGTGTTATCTGTTAACTCTTTTTTTTTTGGTTAATTACTGAAACTAGTTTGAGTTACGAGTCTTATACAAGTTACATAACATTAAGCTATTGAAGAATAATAATGAAAAGTAATGTGTACTATTAAAAACCGATCAAATTAATTTTTTAATGTCTAAAATGTATTTAAATACAAATAATTATCCTATTATTTGATTATTCTAAAGAAATATTTCCTTAATTGATTACAATAAAGAAATAATTAATGATCTAAATGGATCTATGTTATATGAAATTGCATCTATATCTAAAGAAAAAATGCATAATCCTAGTGTATTGATCAAATAATTATATTAGTGGTCTCTTGTAATTTTTTATTTATTTTGGAAATCATAGACTCATATTATTGTTTGTGAATGTTGTTATAAAATTAAGTTGTTAAACACCTTTGGTTAAGTGAACATTTTTGGGCTAATTAATGTTTAACAAATTAGTGCTATCATGAAATTGCCTTAAAGTTGAACCATATTAGTCATATTTATGGTACAGTTAATAAAGTTTGATGTCATCTTTGTCATAATGGGTTAAAATTTGTTATATATACTTTTTAAAATAATTTCTTACCTTCTATACATTTCAGACTTTTTGCTGCCACAGATAATGTAAACAGTTTGAATGTATACATTTCTTTATACAATTTAAAGGCACATCTTTTTTACTGTAACTCTTATTAAAAGAAAATCATAGTAACAATAATTTACACATTTTTATTTTATTTGGAATCATAGATAAAAACCATCAAAATTTTGAAGAACGACAAGTTCATTATAATCAACAGATACATTATGATAATAACGGTATGTCAGTATAGTTTGGCATTATTCTATTTTTATTTATTTTCAACTGTTAAATTTGTTATAAGTTTTAAGTGTATTTTCATGGTGAATATTTATATTTTAGATCAGAGTTATGGAATGGCTATGAGTCCAACTAGGTTAATGTCTTGTGATCAAAATATGGATCGTCCTCCGTCTCCTCCTTTGCCTTATTTTCCTGATCGTGATAATTTCAATTCTGACAACAATATGTTACGCAGAGATAGACCAAAGTACTCTCCAGAAAGAAATGTTCATGATCGTCTACCAAGGCCAGAACATTTTACGGAACAGTAAATAATCGCACCTCGGTTAATGTTACATGTGAAATTTACATATACAAATTTTTTTTTATTTTTTAGATTTAAGACAGACAACTTTCCTTCTGGTCCTCCTTCAGAACATGGATCATCAGAAATGCAGCGTCATAGACCAGGTGATCACAATAGACATTGTGTGAAAGACGATCAGGTTCATTATGAAGAACGTACCAGACACAGTGGATCTCCTGTATATTTTGAGAATCATTACCAGTACAACAGAAGTTTGTCACCCAATTACCAACCATTTTCTCCTAATCATGAACAACAATTGCCCGTAACCCCCCCGTCTCTATGTGAGCTTTCTTCACCTGTGAGAGATCGTCCACCACGCCCTATTGATCGTCCACCACGCCCTATTGATCGTTCACCACGCTCTATTGATCGTCCACCACGCCCTATTGATCGTTCACCACGCTCTATTGATCGTCCTAAAAGAAGACGCACACCACCTCCTAGACGGAATCGTTCAAGAGAAAGACGGCGTCGCATTTCACCCAGAAGAAGAACACCAGTCCGTTCACCACCAGCCAGTTCACCGCCAGTTCATTCACCACCAGTCCATTCACCTTTAAAGCGTAGAGGTCAGTGCATACTTAGTAAAAATGATAGTAATTAATTCAATTTTTAATAATGTATCAAACATATTAGTTTTTATTATTATTTTTTGTTAGTCATATACATACTTCCAGGTGAGTATAAGCATTGATTATAAATACTAGTATTTATAATTAGTGGTATAAGATAAATATAAATCTGTTTTAGTACAACATTAAAATGTATTAGTTAAATATAAATACCTTCATGAACTGGATTAAAAAAAAAATTATTCCATCTGCCTGATTCTAATCTGCAATTGTATAAGTGGTACCCTCCATAAAACCAAAGTAATTCTCTTTCTATGAATATTAAATGTTAATTTAATTCATTTCCAACCATTTATAAACATATTCAAATATTTACAGTTTCACTAACTTTTTTTAATATTGTGTATTATGTTGTATTACTAGAGAAACGAGGATCTGTTAAAAATCAGGAATCACGAAAAGAAAAAAAAAAACAGTCACAATTCATGCCAAATTCTGAACCCCAACAAGTAATTATGGTTTAAATTATTAATAGTTAAAACAAATTTATACTAATTAACTGTAGGAACAACAGCAACAACAACAAAATCCATTCCAGCAACCTCAACCACAGCCTATGTATCTGCAACCACCGCCACAAAACGTAGTTCGAATGCCACCAAGACCTTACCCTCCAGGACCCATGATGATTCCAATGCGACCACCTCCCTTCGCACCACCAATGGGAGCATGGAGGCCACCACGTCCACCAATGCAAGGACCACCTTCTGGTTGGCCGTATCCACGTAAGTTTCATCACTCAATAATTATTTACTTATAACAAACCATGTCTTTTTACATGACTCATCAAAATAATAGGCAGATTTCTAAGTTTGTACTTAAATTAGACCATAAATAAGAGTAACTAGTCAAAATATACTCCAGGTTGTAGAAATTTTCATTTTAGTTTAATTTAAATATTTATGAGTTTCTTTCATAGCCTCAAATCACTCAAAAACAGGGGGGCTTAAGCACCAAACAAATTTTAAAGAAATTAATAATTCTCTTTCTTGATACTCCTCTTTATCAGTTATATTTGACATCTCTATTAATAAAAACAAATTATAGATTTAAATCAATATTATATAGAGCTTTGAATTTGTAGGAAAATTCATTCTCTTTAGCTTATATTTATACATAGCTTTAATAATATGTAATATAATAAATATATTTATAATTATCAAATAAAATAAAATGAATAGCTTTCTTTATACAAAGTTTGAATTAAGTATAAACAAACTCAATTTTTAATTTTTAAGTCTTTCAGCTTTTATAGGTCTATATTAGTATTTCATTTTTTTACTTTTTTCAATATTTAAACAATTGTATTTATTAATTCATGTTAATTAAAACTTTAAACACATTTTATGAATTTTTTTCCAATTTTTATCTTATACATTTTTGTAATAAAAAAAAATAAAAAAATATAGATTTTTAATACAATTTGATACATTTTTATACGTTTTATATTTTGAATTTTTGATGCACTTAATGCATCACATTTTTAATGTTTTTACTACATTAAATGCAGTTCTAATATTATAGGTAACATTTTAAGCTAAACAATTTATTTTTATTTATTAATAACTAATATAATTTTTCTAGAAATGTAATTAAAATGTAAATTTGTTTTTCTGTATATTTGTTTAAAATAATTTCATTATTAAGGTCTTCTTATTCTTATATCTTGTTTTGATGTGGTTAATAAGTAGTTAGTGCTGGGTATAGTTGGGATGTACAGATTTTATTTTGGCTGATTTTCAACATAAATTATACTTAATTATAATTACTTTTATTTGTAGAAGTTATATTAGCATAATGCCAAGACTGATACCAATGACGATCTAAGTTTTATTATAGGCTTTAAAATTGTATACTTGCATGTAAATTTTAATCTTTTATAGCATAGTCTATTCAGAATTAATTTATAGTTTTAAGACTTTTATTTGTTGCTTTAACTCTAGGAAAAGTTTTTATTTTAATATTAACACCTAATATAAAAATATTTTTTATTTAATTGAATTTACAATTTATCTAATTATATTGCAGGTATACTATACCATGAAAAAATATTTATTTTATAAATATGTTTATTTTTATAATTAAATGAAAAAATCTGTATTAACCATGTTAATAATATTCTTTTCTTTATTGTAGTATATATTTTAATTATTTTTAGAAGCAAATTAAAATTTATAAACTTCAATTTTGATTATTGTTTTATTCAAAAGATATGCACAATATGGGAATAATTCCCAAAACATCCTACATATTACTACAGGAAATAAAACATTTTGATAGTTTTTTCAGCAGTACTTTTCTTTAGCTCTATTATATAGGCAGGTAGACAATGTTTCAATTACAATTTAAGTAGTATACAATATAATTATAAACAATGTGATAAAACTAATACAATCAAAATGTATAATAACAATGAACAATTAGCATGGTAATCTTATTCCTGGAAAATGTTGTGAAGAGTAAGCTCATTGAGTCGCGCTAGCATTCTGTGTAGGGAATAAATTTGACCATAGGAGGTATGATGACGTGGAAGCTGGAAAAGGGAGTGGTTTCTAGTGCTATGGGTGGGAACTCGAAATCATATTTGAGATAGGAGGTCAGGTAAATCGATGGAGCCATTCAGAAGCGATTTGATAAAGACATTGTCGCCGTCGATTCGGCAGGAGGCTAAGGATGAAAGTTGAATGGCGTATAAGAGAGTAGTTGTTTTGCGGATGATCAATTTTTAAGAAGAAAGCAGCATAGGATAAAAATCTGTTTTGGACTCTTTCCGTTCGTCGGTTAGATAAGGGTGCCAAACTACCACCCCATACTCCAATGTAGATAGAACTAGGGACAAATAAATAACATGAAGACAAGAGATTGAAGTGAAGCTGGCTGTATTACATTTAATAAATCCTAAAACTTTAAATACTCTACCAATCATATTGTTCATATGGTATTCAAAGGAAAGAGTAGGAGAAAAGTAGATGCCAAAAGGTCTTTAATAATGAAGTTGTGGTTGACTAGAGAGCATTCAAGGTGGTAGGTATGAGAGATGGAGAAAGTTTGCAAGAAAATTACATTACGTGACATTTGCTGGTATTAAGAGAAAGGTTCAGCTGTTCAGCCCAATTAGAGAAGGTGTCGAGATCTGATTGAAAGAGGAGGCAATCAGAAGAAGAGTTTACTTTGAGGAATAGTTTTATGTCGTCTGTGAATAGAAGTATTTAAGAATATAAAAGATAATCGAGAAGAGAGTTAACAAAGAGAATGAATAGTAGAGGGCTAAGATGGCCACCTTGAGGAACTCCAGAAGGTATGATACAAAGATCAGAAAGCACTTCATTGATATAGACAAATTGTTTTCTTGAGTTAAGATAGGATGATAACCAAGAGAGAATTGGTTTGTCAAAACTAAGATTATCTAAAATACAAATGAGAGTACCGTGATCAACTGTGTGAAAAGCCTTTTGGAAGTCAGTAAATATCACAACTACTTTAGAGTCGGTTTCGATATTATCTATGATGTAGGTTGAAAAGACTAGACTGCTTGTAACGGTCAATTTGCCTGGGCGATAGCCATGTTGGCTAAAAAAAATTAAATACTATTATCAACAGCCAGCCAAATTATTCACTAATGTAAAAATATGTTAGATATAAAACAATGTGTGAAAACATTTTGGTTGTACATTTAATTAGTTTCTTTTAGTTTTGAATGTTATTTTAATATTTTGAATGTTTTTACAGGCCCAAGGCCATACTACTTCCCCTACTAAAAGGAGTGGCTACGAATATTTAGATTTTATATTCTCTAAGTGTGTGTAATTTAAACAATTTTGAGTTCAATGATAAAAACAATTCCCGGATAATTAATTAATTTATCAGTACTTAAAATCATATTTCTAATCAATTATTTACAATCATAATAACTATGTTTTTACTATGTTACATACTTATTTATTTAAACTTTTATTATTATATTTATTATTGTGATCTTAAAAACAAAAAATAATAATCAAGCTGAGTATTTCGGTAAAAAAAGAGCTGAAAATTAGATTTTCAGTTAATTTTTAATTGTATTTCCATTCATATTACTTAATTTTAATGTACATGTATGCGTTATTTAATAATTTCACAAAAATAGTGGGATGTGATTACATTATATGAATGTATATTTTAAGTATTTATCATTGTTTTCTTGATATAAAATGAAATAACCAGTATATGTGTGACATTATTATATAGATACCAATTATAGAACATTAGCAGACAAAAAATTACCAAGTTTAGTAATTTTAAAATTTTACAGAATCTAATATGTATAAATCTCTAAAATATATTTATTATGTTTACAAAAATGTTAGCATGACATCCAATTATTATATTTTTAAGTTAGATAAATAAGTTAATAAACATCCATAAACTATTTTTAATATTTAATTTAGAAATGACTTTCAATTAATTAAGTAAAGACATATAAATACTTAAAAATCTAACAAAAATTATTTTTAAATTAAATAATTGTATTCAATTTGAACATTGTCATACCTATAATAATTAAATTACCATTAAATTTGTTTTTTAATACTTGATGTAGTATTATTTAGTAAACACAATTGTCATAATTGTCTTCTGTATTATTATAATATTATATAAATAGGATTATTCAATTTAACATTACAAAAATTGGCATTATATATATTAGATTAAGAAATTCAATGGAGTTTCCGTCATTTGTTTAGTATTTAATTTGAGTGATCCTTTTTATATTTTGACAAATAACTATGTTGTTTTAATTGTTAATACAATTTATTCTGCATGACTTAAATTTATTTTACTTGTAAGTTAAATAGATTTTCATTACTAATAAATGTTAACTTGTGTGAAATTAGGTAATTATTCTTGTTTGATTGCATTAGTATCATAAATATCTTAAATATTAACCGAAACGTCTTATGGATCTTAAGTAGCGTGACATAAATATTTTTATTTACTTGCAAATTCAAATTTAAAAATCATCACATCATAATTCAAGCTTAAAAGTTAAATATTCGTTATTATTGTAGACATAGTTATTTCGCCTATCGCAATACTATTGACATCATCGACACCGAGAACATTTATTACGTCATGACTTAGTCTCGGTGACCAGTGTCGTGTGCATTTACCGCAAAAAATGAATGCAAAAATGGCCTTTAAGCTGTAGCGGACGTCAGTATAGTGCGTGAACAAACGTTTTGTTGTTTATTTTTTTTTTTTTTAATTTGTCAACAGTATAAGATGTTTACTGGATGCAATTATAAATAAATAAACACTTCGCTTTGCCAGAGATCAATAATGTATAATTGTCGTAGTGAAAACCAACGCTGCATTCGGATCTAGAATATCGATTATTTTTCATGGCGTTAAAAGGCTGTCGATGATGTCAAAAGACATAATTTTATGTCTTTGTGAAAAAAAAAACAAAATGAGATATTTCCTATTTTAAATAAGTTGCAGTTACAATTCTAATAAGTTCTGCAACATCTGAACGCAGTTTTTCAAGTATGTAACAAATTAAAATTGGTAGGATCTCCTAATAAACGAGCTTTTCAAATTGCTCATCGGATACCCTTGAACAGTTTGGCACCATTACAGGCTATCCACTAATTCACTTTTTTCACTATTTTTCACTATTTTGATCATGCCTCACTTTTTACCACTATTTAAACAAACTACTCACTATTATCACATTTTAGAATGCAATGCCATTATGATCAAAATTATCAATTTTATTGGTAAGAATATTAACATTGTTTCCTTATTGGTAAGAATATTAACATTGTTTCCAGTTTTCCACACGCACAATTATGCTTTTGAGGAAAAAAAATCCCATAATTTAATTATAATAGTATAAATAATAAATATGATGAATAGGGTTCGGTATTAATGCACTTAAAAAGTATTAGATATGCATGTACTTTCTGCATAAAACAATACAAATATGCTTTAAAAATATGAATTTTTTTTAGATTCTGAGCGGAGCGATTCTACAATGTGTGTTTTTTTGTCTGTCTCCAAGCTTAAGGGCAGTAAAAGTGTTCTGATTTTCTTCATCAGCATCCTTTCTGATAGGAAAGTGAATCAAGTTGGTACTTTGGGGGGTAAAAAGTAAATAAGTAATAGTTTTTTCACACAAAGCCAATTTTTAACAAAATTGATTTTTATTTTTGTCGTAACAGAAAGAAATAATGAAATAATAATATTTTAAAAAATACTTTGAGAATTTTTGAGCTAATTGTAGGCCTAAAAATTTTTTGGTTTTTTAAATTTTTTTTTTCTTTAACTATTGATAAAAATTGATTTCGTTGGATCAAATTTCTTGAAAATTGAATACAAGATTCTTCATAAGTTGTTAAAATAGAAGATCAAAAATAGTAAAAATACATACAGCAAATATTTTTTTACAAGCACATAAACTTCAAATTTTGACTGAAATTCATCATCGAATATTTGCAAATTGTTTTGTAGTTAAAAATGTATAAAATGTTCAGTTTTAATAGCTAAGCATTGAAAATGTAAAACAAAGTTTTACGTAAGTAGTTTATAGTGTAATTAAAAAATCTAAAAAAAAAATATTTTAGTTATAATTTTTTATAGACATTTTAAGTTAAAATTTGGTCATCAAAATATCAAACATTTGCAAATTGTTTTGTGATAAAAAATTCATAAAAATTTTTCTATTCATATTTAAGGTTTGAAAATTCAACACTAGATTCTAAATAAGTTTTTCTTACGTCAACCATAAAAAAAAATTGATAGGAAAACAGTTAAAAACATTTATAAGCGTTTAAAGTTAAAATTCTTACAAAATCAAAAAAATATACAAACTATTTTGTAGTGAAAAATGTATACCTAAGGTTTATAAATTTAATACAAGGTTCCTCATAAGCTGTATGTAAGTGGTAGTTAAAAAAAGTTGAGCGTTAGTCTCTAATAGTTTTTATAAGCATCTAAAGTTGAAATTTCAAAAAAATTCGTAAGAATCACGAAAATTTGGAGTCTTTTTTTGATTAGTAAATTCATAAAAAAATTTCTATTCAAATCTAAGATTTGAAAATTCAACAGTAAAATCTCTATACAATTTTATACCGTTCTAAAAAAATGTTGATATGAAAGACACTGTTCAATAATACCTAGTAAAAACTTTAAATAAATACATTCCTAATACATTACTTTTTTTTCATGCCAAATTTTCAAATTGTATTATAAACGTATCTTTAATAATCAAATATGCTCTAAAAAAAGGAAAATTAAGAAGTATGATCTTAAAAAATAATATGCTTTATAAAATTACTAAATATGCAAAAATATGCACTATAAGCTTTTAATATTTTTTTTGTAGTGTCATGAAATTAATTTTAAGCTTACTTAGCAATAAATCATATAGCCCTCAAAAAACATGCAAATGCAACAACTTCCAAGCCATAGTTATATTGTATCAAACTGGGCATCTGTATATCTTAGGCTCATGCCCGTGACTGTCATTATGATAATACTATATTATAATACCTATATTTTATATGTATAAACATATATATAATAAAGTTAAATTGTATAAAAAACTTTTAAAAAAAATAATAATATGGTCATATTTCCAGAATATCTATTATTTTATTATTTCATTAATGATATATTAACATATTCAAAATATAATTAAAACAATTCATATTTTATTCATAATTATCTTAAGATGTTTTTTTTTTAAATGAAGCTATAATATTAATAAAATATTATCATTAATAAAATGATATCTGGGATCTCCCATGAATTTTTGATAGTATCATTGGAATTAGTTGTTGAGCGCCTCAATCTTAACTGGTAACTTTCATGGTCATCGCTGGCTTTGCTCAGCTGCATTAAAATGGTTTTCTCGGGGATCTTCGGCTGTGGTTGGGACAGCAGGTCGGATAATCCATTGCACGAATCATTCTTGCTAATCACCATCTGGAACAGTGTATTGTTGGCCATCTCGAAGAGCTTCGGTATGGAAGAAAGAGAGAAACAGAAAAAAATTAACCAACCTAATCATAATATTATATATGGAACCTCAAATTAGGGGGAATCACAATTTCAGGGTCAAATATTGTCATCTCACAAATACTACAAATTGTTGTTCATACGTTTAAATAATGTTTAAAGCACATGATCATACAAATTGTTTAAAGCCTCTTTTTAAATGTTACTAAAAATGAAAATAGCATCTAATATCTAGTGTAGTAGTGTGTATGTGTGTAACTACAGAGATTGGTAAATAAATGTAATATAGAACCAAGTTGTAAATTACAGTAATAATAAAAAATAAATATTTTGTTAACCACAGCATACTCTATGGTCCAGTATGAATATGATATATTAAGATAAGAGGTATATTATATTATAAAAATCAAACAAAGGTAATATTTTGATTATAAAATTGAAAAAAAAAAATTATCAGTATCATTCATTTTTTGTTAATACCTATATTAAATTTATTTTGACAAAACTATACTTATAAGTATATTGTTAATTCATCTAGTAAAATATTGGTAACATTTTCAGTAAATCTAGATGAAGCTGTGTAGATAGATGATAATTGATGTCCGGTTTGGTCTGACCACTGTAGGTAACAATTATGTTTTTAAAATCTACACAATGAAGAATTAACTGCTGACAAATATAATATATTCATTACATGCCATTCAAGAGCGATAGTTCACTGTAGACATTATACCATGATACATCAACACCTTAATCGTACAACTAAAATCCATGAGACTATACAATAGACCCAGTGTCAACCTTCTACTATTGAAAAACTTAATTTACCTAAATTGTAAGCAAGGCTTGGAATCTTTATGATTTTTTCGGTTTTGGTTCTTCTTCAAAAAAAAAATTTGGTTCCGGTTCTTAAAATTATAGAATAAAGGTTTCGGTTCTGGTACCGGTAAATACCGGTACTTTAAGGTACTTTTTTTTCAACAATTTAAAGAAAAATGAAGTTTAAAATTCATACATATTATCTAAAATGATAAACTCAAATTATAGCTGCCTTATTGGGTATTTGGGTTATTGTACGACTACCACCAACAACTAATAATTACTAGATAACTGATGTAGTCGAACTGTTCTCAACATTACACTATTGTCTATTACCGCATTATTTGATTAGATGTTTTTGTATGATACTAGGATATGCTATTTTTAGTGATGGGCACTGCCAAAATAAAATAACGTATGAATAACAACCGTGCAATTTATTCGATAGCTTATAATAATAATCGAATCAATATTAAAATCTATTCGTTATCGCCAATTAGCCACTGTTTTATTATTAAAAGAAACTTTTCAGAAATTATATTTAAATGTACATGTGCATGATTCCATGTCACAATCTATTCTGATAACAATACATACAAGCGCGTATTTTTATCATTTTAATAATCATTTTATTAGAGATCATTCATCAACATCACCAGACATCGTCATTTAAAACTATTTATAAATCATAAAATATAACTAAAAAATCATAACAACAGGTTTTATAAACCCTACGGGCGAATAACAATATTTATTATTTAAATATTTTTATTTTGGTAACTTCTCATATTTTATCGTTTTCTGGAACTGTTAGATTAAACTATTATAGAAATATACAATAATAAATACACGTATACATTTACAACATAAGCTAAATTTTATGAATCAGCTATTATTATTTAATATTTATTGCCTACCTAAATATATTAAATAATTGAATAAAACTAGAACCGAAAAAAACCTAAAAATTCTCTTGCAACAAATATCAGTTCCGGTTCTGGTTTAGGTTATTAAGAAAATCAAAAAAGGGTTTAGGTAAGGTTCCGGTTCTAATATTTTCAAAAGGTTTCGGTTAAAATACCGGTATTTTTAATTTCGGTTCCAAGCCCTGAATTTGTAAGTAATATTGTTTGCAAGTATTTAGTAGGAAATAAAACATATTAACTTTAATTGAGTTCTGATTATTTAAATATATATTTGAGATCCTTATACTCATCTGCCCCTGCAGTGTATCACGAACGGTAATTATTTCTACTGGGTCCCACAACTCTACCAGGATATCTTATATTTAACTGGGCAACTATCAATTCAATCGGTATTTGCGGTTAGCTTTCCTTTTCGACTACCCTCCGAAGCCGAAAAAATGCTTTACCGGGTTAATCTTTGTAAAATGCAAGCTGGGTGGTTGTTACTTGTTAGATTAATTAAGTGACGCTCCCGAGAGCTCACAGCACTGGGCGTGTGATAGCCACAAAACCATTGCCGCCATTTTATGTAAAAGCCTATACCGCTACGGCTTTTTCTTTTTTAAGACAGAGTATCAAGTACCTAATGTAGTAAGGAATCTGAAAATATATTTTAATTGATCATAATTCAAAGGGAATAAAAAAACGGAATGATCAATCATAAGTTAATTTAATATAACAATAAGTAAAAATAAAATAAAAATAACGAATATAAATATGGGTTTAGATACACCAATTGGCCAACCCAATTGTAGGCATAGTATACTTACAGCGCATCTCAAATCAAATCTGTGTTCATTGTTGGTGAATCGGCCTCGCAAATGTACGTATACTTGAGAAGTGTTTTGTTTGTTCAAGTCTTCTGACAGCGAATGTGGCTCCACCTGACAGGAAAAACGAAATTGTTCCATACCCATAAAGTAGTCGCCTGTGGACGACAAAACAAAAATACGAGTTTGATGAAAGTGGTATGGTGTGATATTCTTAAATCGCATTTGTAAATTGCATGCTCGTACCTATTCCTCATTAAAAAATTATCAGACAGTAAGTTTTTCATTTAAAATTAAGATTATAAATTAATTAACTAGTGCTGTGTTCAGATGTAAGCTGCAGGAGGGTGGTTAGGGATGTTAATGGGAGGCAGCACTGGGACAGGCATAAATTGGTGCGGGTGCAGTCATTTTTTTAGTTTTGTATTATATTATAATATTTATATATTTTTGTAACAAAGTGTGGAAAATTAATAATCATATGGAATATTGGAAACAATATTATCATCCATATGGTGTATACATTTTACTAAACATATTTTTATGGGTTTTTGTCCGTGAAGCCGATGTAAATTTCACTAAAATACTAAATTAATGTGTTCAGTCGTAGTGCTATGTTGAACAGCGGGCATGATGACAAAACAGGTAAGACGAGACAGGCATAAAATGCTGGGTGCAGTTAAACTGTGATGCTTATTTTTAGAAAGGGTTTTAATTCTTTCTTATTTCTAACAAAGTTATTTGAAATCTAAATTACTAAAAAAATATTCTCATAGGTGTATTTATTGTTATTTATAAAATTTTTGACTAAAACGGCTATAAATAAATAAATTTGAGTTTTATGATTAGTAATAATTAGAGTAATAAAAAGTCGCACCATTAACCATTAAGCATTAATACATTACAGGTTTTTTTTATGGATATTTTAAGATTACATTTTGACGATATTAGAAATTTAAACAAAGATGAACGGATTTTAATTATTTTGTTGTAATTTAAAAATATTATTCGTGGGTACTTCTAATTTTTTTTAGTAATTTAGTGATTTTAGTAATAAAGTAATAACGAATGGCACCATCAATCATTAATTTGTTACGCGTACCCTGCTCACAGCAACGTTGCATGCCATCAAGCGATTTGCCAATCCACACCCTAAATGATTTTTTGATTAGTTCAGTAGATTTATTGTCGATAAAGGCACATCCATTAATGTGCAGCGAATCCGAGCCCATCACCGTCACTTGATATTCGTCGAATCCTGTTGGGCATAGTATGTCTTCTATAATAGTAGTGACTGTAACAAATAGTACATCGGTGAAATAAGTTTACGTTTGTATACCAAATGACTAATGTTTAAAAAATAATTGAATATGAAATGTTGAAATATAAGAAAAAAATTTTGGACTTCTCATTATCTTTAAATCTTTAAGCTAAAAATAATTAATATTAAAATTATGAACATTTTAAAACTATTAATGATCTAATTATTAGATAATAATTTCAATATAAACGAACTAATATCATAAATATCAGAATCATAATTGTTAAGAGGACGCTACACCCGCATGTGTTGTCTCCGTCTTACAAGTGCGTAACATAGCAAATTTTACGCTCAGCAGATCACGCGAAGATCCGTGAATTTAAAATTTAGAGTGAATTGACCTCTTAAAAAAATTAAAGGTAACATTATTATCGAGGGCTTCTCATTGGCTTTTTATAATATTTTTATTTTAAAGCGAGTTATGAGTATTTTAAGATATACAAACAATTTACAATTTTAAAATACTCATAATTCTCTTTTAAATTAAAATATAATAAAAAGCCAATGAGAAGCCCTACTACTAATATATACAATACATAAAACTAGTGGGTAAGAATTATTAAATTTAATAAAAATAATTAAACTAATAATTAATATTCCAATTTAAAAGTATTATTAATAAATGATTGTAATTAAAATATAAAATATACCTCAAAATATATTTCACATAATAGTATTCTCACAAATATAATCCTTAAATTCACAGATATAAAATTTGAAATTAAAGATAAACTTCTAAATTCAATATTAAAAGTATTTAAAACTAAATACCTATTCTGATTCTTTTTCAAAAAATCAAAAAGAAAATGATTTGTTTCTGCTAAAAATCTATATTAATCTAAATTAATAATGAAATAAAAGTCCAAAAAATATTATTGACAAATGAAAGCAATACTTCTTTAATAACTATTAAAACGCCACGGGGTTAACCTTATTTTATAAGAAATTTCGTTCTATCAAATTTTCCTGAGAAATTAAACAAAAACATAGGCCTGGATTATCCATGAATGTAAACCATTCAAAACCATTCAGTGGTTTGGGTGGGGAAGAGAGCTAACACAAAAAGGCCACTCTAATTTAAATAATTTATATTACATTATAATAAGCAGTACGTATAATAAATACTGATGTGTTAAGATTTGTTTTAGTATACCAGTGATTTCCATTTAGTGAAATGGCGAGGGCTAGTAACTAATTATTTTGAATTTTGAATTTAGATTAATATATATCAGTTAATAACCAAATACTAACAATTACAAAATAATACATATAATTATAGAACGTAGAAAATTAAAAATGATTTTAATAGTTATTTGAATGTTATAAATTGTAATTAAGCAGTGTTAACTATGAAATTAAAATTTAAATATTTTTCATTCATTCTCTTTTATTATATGTTAATCAATATAATATTTAGTTAACTTAAACTTTGGACACGAGTGACAATTTTAATTTGCACATTTATAAATTAAAAAAGGTAAATTATTTATAATAATATTTTAAACTTATACAAAATATAATGTTTTTTTTATAGTTATTCCTCTTATTATTACCATTATTATTGAATAGGTACTTTATTAAAATATGTGTTTATTTATATAAAACGAATTGTAATAAGCAAAGTTGGTATGATAAATAAATTAAAAATTGGAAAAAATACAGTAATAATGACCATGCGTTTGAAGTAATAAGTATTTAAAATAAAAATAATAATTTTTCAAAATCTAAAAAAAAATTGAAAAATTAAAAAAAATCTTTTTTATAAAATATAATAACAGTTATACGCTGAATAATATTTGAAATTAAATTTGACTAATGACGATAAGAGAAAATTAATATAGGTTCTTACCTCCTGGATATTGATCGTTGGGTCTGGAAATACTGGCTGCCTCACTGGGAATAATGATCATACCGATAATCGCTATTGTCACAACTATTTTCGACGTCATTATTAAGCTTTTGTAAGTTAAAAGAATCGAGAAGACGAAGAAAATGTAAGTCAAACAACCGGTTGGTACAAAATTAAATTATCTGGTTGTGCGAGAGGAACGTGACGGGAAGATGGGTACCTACACTGATAGCTGAAGTCTGTATCGGATCGCACAATGGTTGTGAGAGAACCAACCATTGACTGTGATGGTATTGGTTGTCCCCACCGCCGCACCGGCTACATGTATAAGTGATATCACAGGCTTGCACCGATTAGCACTTCTGTCTACCATATACAGTATTACAATAACATAATTTGTTTATGAGTACCTTTCTACCTAAAATAAAATATTTTTGAATTTCTGACTCAAAATAGTTTTCAAATTTTAGTAATTTTGACAATATTTGTCAAACTTTAGACGCTCATTAAAAAGTAATAAAAACGAATGTGAATTTGAGGTTAATTTTTTTTTATATTACTCTAAAACAAACTTGTGGAACTTTGTATTGGAATTTCAAGTCTTTTGACCATTCGAAAAATGATAAAAAATATCGAACATTTCATATGCCTAAAAGTTGCTCAGAAAGAGTCAAAATATTTTTAAAATGTTATCATGTATAGAAAATTGTCATAGCCTAACCCAACTAGATTCACTGATAATATTTTTTAAATAAAGTCCAATATAGGTACATCTGAACAGAACTTTTTTTTTTATTCCAACAACGTATTTTTAAATAAATCATACTAATAATAACAGTTTGTTTAAGGTTCAAGGTAAAATGTATAATCATGTCGATTGTCGAAACATAATAAAACAATATTGTTAAACGATAAAATGAAAATAATAGGTTCTCTATAATGTGTACACTGTCTATTAAAAAATTATATTTTATTCGATACCAAAACCAGAACCTACTTCTTATTTTCTTCAAACAGTGTTTACCTAACCTAACCTAACCGAGAATTCTATTGTTTAGAATCCGGTGGTATTTGAACAATAATTGTTTGTACTTTGAAATCAATATCAAAGATAAAACAGTAAACAATATTAAAATGTCTCTATGTACCTACGTACAACAGTACTACCTACTTTTGAACGAGTTTGTCCAAGTATAAAGAATAGATGAAACTAATTTTATTATGTCTAAAAAAAATATACACTAATTGCTTAACGATAATTATAAGAGAATAATCGGTTTACTAGTGTTGACAACATGTTTTATAATATTTTATATTGTATTGTACACAGTAGAACATTTGCAAATTTTTTTATATTTAAAAATGTATAAAATGTTTAGTTTTTATAGCTTAAGATTATAAATTGAAAACAAGGTTTTTTGTAAGTATTGTTAATAGTGTAATTAAAAAATTACATTAAAAAAGTTTTATTTCATAGACATTTTAAGATAACATTTGGACATCAAAATATCGAAAATGTTCAAATTATTTTTTAACAAATTTCATAATAATATTAAAATCATTAGTATTCAAATAAAATCATCTTAGATGAAACCATACAAAAATATCTTCATTTCAATAAAAATATTCTCAAATATCACCTAATTTCTTAATAAATATTATATATTATTTATATATTGTTGATAAGTTAACATAAGTTAATTGTAATACTAAATAATTTAACCATGTTCCTAATTTTGTAATTGATTATCAAATTATTTATATTTTAAGCTTATTGCAAAGTAATTTTTATTGTTTGATAAAGATGATTATTTGATTTTGGATTAACAAAATTGTTATTATTTTATTTATAAAATAATGTTAAAATAATTGACTAAAATGTATGTTTGTTGTTTTGTTGTTACATTGCTGTATTTAAATTATAGGCATTGTTTTAAGTAGTATGTTAACATAACTTTTTATATGTGTAATGTATGTGTAATGTATGTTTAATTTTTTTTTTTTGTTTGGTTTAATAAAATATAATCTAAACCATATAGAGTATTATTTTGGGCACATGGTTTTCAGTAGGATAATTTTATATTTACCTATTATGGTAGATTTACTTAAAATGTTAATTAATGTCTATGTATGTCAGTTATAAAAGAGTTGAATTTGATCTACTACATGATATATGATAGATGCTTTAATTGGAACTTCAAATAGACTACAAAAATGGCGCATATAGACTAACCTTAGACTTATCATAGACATCTACATTTACATCACATGTAGGTCTTGCGTCTATGATGGATTGGTATATTAGACGTCTAATATATAGGTACATTACAGTGTTTGCTGGGATGATCAGTAAACTTTAACTGGTTAGTCGGTAGATGTTTATAAAAATATATAGTGTTGATTATATCACACATTTGTCATTTCATTCTTTAGTAGAAATAATGTTAAATATAAATATTGAAAATGTGTGTGTGAGTATGTTTATGTGTCTGTGTCTGCGGATGTATATAAAGGCGAATGTATAGGTACCATGAACTAAGATAGTAAGAATAGTAAAATACTATCTTAGTTCATATGATGTATAGGTATACATATATGTGTAACGTATACTTTAGCGAGGTGTTTACTCGTGTGTGATTTACTGATTTATTATATAATAATATAATGTTAGCTGTATCTTATGTATTGTTTGTATGTATGTATGTATGTATGTATGTATGTATGTATGTATTCTAAATTTTCAATGGGCGAATGCGATGTCGATGTAAATGTATACCACAAAGGTCCGATATAGCCAATTCATGTGGACACCAAAATATTATTTTAAAAAAAAATATTTTTTTTGTATAATGATAAATGAAATGGGTGGTAATGTGATTCAATGTGGTCACGTGTTGTATCGGGCGGTGGCTATTTGGACGAGTGATGACAACAAGGAGATGGGTGTATGTGTGTTGCAGGTTGCCTATATTGAGTTATTATTGCCAGTTAAAGCGGTGCTTTTACAAACGATTTTACTTATGTATTGTAATTTGTAAATGTTTTATGGTCTAATATATATTTTGGAAATAATAATTTTGTATAGTACGGGTTATAGTGTAGAACTTAAATATTATAACTAAGAATTTATTCTTAAAATATATGGTAATTCATGTCACTATCATAGAATTAATAGAAATATTAAACGATAACAAATAACAGATGACAACAACAATAAATTTGTACGGAAAATATCTGGTTGTAGATAGAGAGCGTTGAGAACGGCGGCGGCTACTTAGAGGGCGACGGTGACTTGTGTGATGGCGGTGAGAGTGAGGTGTTTGCGAGAGCGGCGGTAAGAGCGGGATGTTGACGGCGGCGAGTTAGGGGTGAATAACCGAGGTAGAGACGGGGATGCGTGGATAGCTTTTCTGAACTCTTTTTTCTTCCTAATTTTCGTATAGTAAATGCTGAATGTGTTAAAATATGTTTGAATTTTCGTAATTGTATTTCTTTAGTATTTAATGTTTATATTGGACGCTAAACCTTTAACGATGTCTATACTAATCGTAATAAATTTAAAGAATAATTTTTAAATTCTGATGCTTTAAACATTTACATAACCATAAATTAATATAAGCCATACATGTAATAGTGTATAGACTTGTAAGTGTTAGGAAATACATTGGCTATGTGAATAATAGTAGTAAGATAGATATAGGATCTGATAATTGATCGGTTTATGATCAATAATATCTGTGAGCCGCGTACATCTTTAAGATTTGACGGATTTATGTTCAGGGGTTCTTAACAAATATGCTAAAATAATTAATTAATTTTATTTGCTGGAAAACGGTCATGTCGATAACCGGCCAGGGTCTCTTAAGCGGAAAACGGAAACGCCCTTTTATTTGATCACCCTACGCCTTTGTCAACGTCGTCGTTTATTTTATAGCCGTTCAGAATAATATTGTGTTCGAAACCGTTTGCACGTTATAATAATAATAATAATATATCGTTTGCATTCCGTCTGCATGTGCGTGCGCGTGCCGTGGGCGCACTTGCTCGTTTTTGAGTGTCCGTGCCATGTCGTCTGTGTAAACCTCACCCCTCGGGTATTAAATAATAATAATAAAGTACGCCACTCGAAAATAAGTGCCAACAATTTTTATAATATCTATATAGATGTAGATATCCTTGTCAAACCGAACTAACACAATAAAATATGTTCGCTTGATTCTGTTGGAACACGTAAATCGATTTAAACGGCAGGTGTTCAAATAATAGAACCTACCCTTTTTTGAAACCTATTGAAAAAATATGGTATAAAAATAACGTTCAAACGAGACTCGAGAAAAGAAAACATATAACAAGGGGACAATATCGTGTAGAATATAATAATATAGTAATTGAAAACGGTCCTGCAGTGTAAATATATAGCTACATGACAAATAACTACGCCCTTCCCTGCAGACGATTCGAGGGTTAAATATTTCACATTCCCGATCCGGCTGGCGGCTGCGTAAACGAATAACAATGCGGACAAAGAACTACGCCACGCGACGGCTCAAATTTCATGAAGAGTAAAACACATGATGGTTCCTCGCCTCTATTGGTATATAATATATTTATTTATTTATTTATTTATATAATTAAACGGGCATAGCCCTATAACAGTTATAAATCAACATAATAACATAATAATAATAATATTTGTAGAACAAATTAGTTACATATAAGAGAAAAGAGAAAATACAGATAATATAATATTAAAATAGAGTAAAATGAATAGATATATATATATATAAAATAATTAAGTATAATAATAGAATTTACATCTATAAGATATATAATATTAATGCATAATTCACAGGTAATAATTAATAGTAAAATAATAAAAAGACTCAATAGAGTTAAAACTAAAAAAATCGACCTGCGTATCATTAGCTAACCTCATAATCCTATTAATAGGAGCATCATTTAAATAATTTGTTTTTTGTAATTTCAAATAAAAAGTGTTAGTGGATCTAGTTTGACATTTTGGACATAAAAATTTAAATAATTTAATATTTCACTAGAATAAATGAAACCATTTAATACTTTATATAGGAACTTTAAATCAATAATATTTCTCCTGATTTCAAGACTATTCCATATTTAAAGTATCTAATAACGGCTTATATGGAGTATGACGCTGCAGACGTGGGATATTACATTTGTACGATACAAACCGCAGGAAACGATTTTGTATACCTTTAAGGCTTTGGATATGAGTATTAGCAGAAGGAGACCAGATAATTGAATTATATTCTAAGATAGAACGTACCAATGAAAAATATAATATCTTAAGGGTGAAGGAGTTTGTAAAGTCTTTACATGTCCTACTAATGAATCCTAGAATAGATGATGATTTTTTAGAAATATTAAGATAATGTTTATTGAAAGTTAGATTAGAACTAAACGTAATACCTAAATCTAAATTTTCAACCACCCGATTAAGTAAAATATTATCTAAATAATAATTATGAATAACTGGATAACGAGACCTAGAAAAAGACATTACTTTACATTTATCGACATTTAGTAATAATTTGTTTCTTTTACACCAGATTGCTAAACGATTTAAGTCTTTTTGTAACAAAATAGAATCTGAGGATGACTTTATTACTCGAAAAAATTTCACATCATCAGCAAATAGTAATTTATTAGAGTTATCGAAATGTAAATCATTAATAAATAATATAAAAAGTAAAGGAGCTAAATGCGAACCTTGTGGAACGCCAGATGGAATACTAAAAGGACATGAAGTAAAGTTTTTGACTTTGACAATCTGTTTTCTATTTGTTACATATGAGATAAGCCACGATAACATTGGATCACGAATGCCAATAGCAAAAAGCTTTTCAAAAAGATAGGAATGGTTTACTTTATCGAAAGCTTTTGAAAAATCCGTGTAAATTACGTCTACTTGACATCTTGTTGCAAAAGCATCCAAAATAAATGCTTGAAAAATTAATAAATTGGTCATTGTAGATTTTCCCTTTATAAATCCATGTTGATCCTCATTAACTATTGGTGCAAGTATCGGATAAATTTGTTTTGATACTAAGGATTCGAATATTTATATATGTGTAATATTATGTATATACGTGACAAAATGAGCTGACTATTTAAGTCCTGCGTAAATACATTGTATATTGTGGGTGGCAGTGGCGTGGTGAAAAATGTTAATGAATGGAGTGAAATATATTTCATCTATCATACCCACTCACAACAAGATTTATACAAAAATCGCTAGCAACAAGTTCCATAAATTATAAATGATACAAATTGGGTACAAAATAAATTTTTCCCAGATGGAAATTTGTTTCTTTAAAAAAAAATACCATAATACTATTTATATAAATTTAATTTAATCTAAATGTGTAATGATGTATGCATATTGCATATCTATTAAAAAATACACATTTAAAAACTTTCAACATGAAATCTTGGTATGAAGTATTTGACTTCAACAATTACATTTATAACAATTTTATGGTAAAATAATTCATATCACAAATAAGAAAAGAGTAAACATTTTAATTAAATATAATTTATAACATTATTTAAACATAACACATCAAAAAACAAAAACATAGATATAAACCTATATTTTATAACATTAACGTGTTGTATAGATACTTTCCAGTTTTTACACAAAACATAAACAATACATTTAACAAATCGACTACCACCTCACTACTAAGAGGGGGGGCTTGAGGGTGATTCATCACCCTTGTGCTCTTATTAAGCACCCCCTTAAATACAAATGGATCCCACACTTCCGTACAGTAGGTATCGAGTGAGTCACTGTAATGAATGTGTTAAATTTGAATTGCAATGATATAAAACCATTCTACTTATACGAGAAACAATTCTGAGCGAAGACGGTCGGGAAAGTTTCAGAAACCCATGAAAAATATAATATCAATAACATCGTTATTTTTTATTTAAATTTCGTCAAAATTTTAATTTTATATGTATATAAAAATAAACTATGTAAATATATACTTTACATTTTTTGGTTACAACATAAACCACTTATGAGAAACCTTATTTTTAGTTTTCAATCCTTAGTAAGTTATAAAATTAAAACATTCTATATATTTTTAACAACAAAATAATTTGCAAATGTTCAATATTTTGATAAATTTTGGTCAAAATTTGAACTTTAAATGTTTATAAAAAAAAATTGTTCTTATGTATTTTAAATTTTTTTTTACTTCTATTAGAATAACTTATGAGGAACCTTGTATTAAATTTTTAAATGTTTTGACCAAACCAAAATTCGGGTACTTTAAAATCTAGAAAAAAATAAAGCAAAAAATTGTATACCCGTGACCAGATACGATCTCGGTTTCTTCGTTTTGTAATACCCGTCACTGTCAATGTGGCTCTCACGACCCTCACCTCTACATTTCTGGCTCCAATGGCCGAGATTCAGCGCTACTATATTTTATCCATGTTGTGCATTGACGTGAGCTATCTATGATGTAAAATACTTATCAACGTGAAAAATAACACTATCAACGCTTTTTACGAGTAAGTTGGTGACACTGTTGAAATCGAGTCGGCGTCCCTTGGCGATAGCCCGATGTTTCCCTACCCCATTTGGGATTTTTGTTACCTTTTACTGTATAGTCACTACTCACTATACTATAGTGTATTTCTACTGTTAACTGAGCTCGCCCGACGGTAAATATTTAGTGTTTTATACTTTTAGCGACCGTGATATTTCGTTACCTACGTTTATAATAACTGTGGTTATTAAAAACCGAACGTCTTAGAGCTCCGCTTTCAAAGTGTTAAGCGAATAATTGAATATCGGTAGTGATCGAAGACCGGCCATTGATATGTCACAGAGATCATCGATAAATGGCGATATGGCCACGAATACTCCGGAACCGGATGAATCCACAGTCAGTACGGCCGACAGTGAGATGAGCAGGAGGACAGCGACATGGAGCCCCACCAGGTTCAGTCGTGCTCAGGAGAAACACGAGCTACAGAACTTGAATAACCGTTTCGCCGCTTACATCGATAGCGTCAAGTACTTGAAAACCGAAAACTCCAAATTGATCCAAAAGCTCCGGTCTTCAGAGGAGGAGAAAACCCGGGACGTGCTCAAAGTCAAGGAACTATTTGAGTTGGAGATTGAGGATCTGAGAAATGCTTTTGATGGTGAAGCGAAAGAAAAGTACCGCCTTGAGTTAGAATGTAGGCGTAAAGATTTAGAAGTCAAAGAGCTCAAATCAGAGTAAGTACCTACAGCGACAAATTGTGATTAATTTCATTTACGAGGTGGTTATGTGGGTATCGCTCTGCTGTGCATTAGGTATCAGTGGGTCACTGTTATGGATGTGTTAAATTTGAGTTCAATGATATAAAATCATTGTATATCAACAATAAACGATAAACGATTCTGACTGGAAACCAATTATTGCTAATTGTATATGATATTATAGCTAAAAAAATAATTTATTTCAGAAAACCCAGCATACTTGAAAATGTTATTGTGTGTTTAATAATATATTATAATAATCTACTATAAAAGTTGCAAGTACCTACCCATCAATAATATTTTTTAACTATGAAATCGTTATTCTTCGAATAGGTATCTAATTTCGTCCAAATTTGACCATAATATGTCTATAAAAAAAAAAAAAGTTAATACATTTTTTAGATTTGAGTTACAGCATGAACTACTTATGAGCAATTTAGTTTAAAATTTTCAATTCTTAGCCATAAAAATTAAACATTTATACATTTTTAAATACAAAATAGTTTGAAAATTGTATATATTTTGTCAACATTTAAAATTAAATACTCATAAAAAAAGTTGTGCTTATGCATTTAAACTTTTTTTTGGAATTCTATCAGATTAACTTCTATCAGAGTAATGTTATGTCAAATTTTCAAGCTATTTGACAGAAAAAATTGTTTTAATGATATGTATGTATAAAATATATTTTTATATATTTGTAATTAGTAGTAACTAATTGAATAGAAAATCTATAGAATAAACATAACTTTAAAAGTATATCATGTTTTATGTTCTTCACTTATAAATTATAACTTATGATGTTAGACTTAATTATTAGATTTTATAACATGATATTGATACAAATGTATTGTCTGGTTATAGGATATTAACATTATAATCATTTTCATTGATTCCCTGCTATAATATCAAATTGTAATAAAACTTTTTTTTCTTACTAGCTTATTGACCTAAAAGTATTTATGTATTAAAAACACAATTATTACATAATAATATCGTAAGATAATTTTTAATCTTTTTTTTTATGGATCTATCTATAATTTAATGTTATTTTTAATGTACTATCAAATCATTTATTGAGAATTTTATGGAATCTATTCATAGGAATTTGGTATTTATAATTTTAATATATTTCAGGCTCACCGAAGCTACAAAAGAATTGAAAGAAACTACACTATATATAGCTCGATTTAATGAATTAAATTCTAAATATGGTCAAACTCTGATCGACAATAAGATTTTAAATGACGCAAATCAGGCAAGTATTTTTTATTTGATCGTAACTTTGAATATTTAAGACTAAAAATATGTCAGTGTTAAGCAGTTAAGCTATTGTAATATTGTTAATTAGTATAGTTTGGTGAAAATGGTTTTTTTAAAAATGAGTTCAAGTCAATCAATATCTTTATCTAATACTTAAAATTGCTCCATTATATGACATTTCTGAAGTACACTGATTAGTTTTATTAATGACATTTTAGTACCTATAAAGTATTTAAAAAAAATTGGGTTTCAAGATATTTATAGTTTTTTTTTATTTATTTGTCCAATCAACTAGTTAGTAAATTTGAATATTTGATAAGTTGAGTAAATTTTTGTGCCTATTTAATTTAAGTCAAGTAATGTACTTGACTTACTCAAAAAAATTTTCAAACTCGAGTTTTTGCACAACTCTATTAATTAGTCATGATTGAGTCATGATTAGTATGATTGAGTGATAGATATAAAGCATGACATGATTTGCTACCCACATTTCTAGATAGTCACCTACTCGTGAACAAGCATTGTTGGTACAGATTAACAACAATTCCAAATGTCTCATTATGTTCCATTTTTGTTTTATTTGTATAGTTAATTATAAGATAAGTTATTATAATACCAGTCATTGTTCAAATTATTTTTTCTGTATTTTCTTACAGTTATTGACCAAAGAATTAACAATCGAGAAGAAAAGAATTAAAGATGCTCAGAAATTATTAGAAGAAGCAATTTTACAAAAAGTTACAGCTGAAAACAAATCACAAAGCTTGAAAGAAAATTTAAAATTTAAAGACGAGGTAAAGTTAATGTATATTATGTTATATTTTTTGCATTAAAAATCTATGTTTTTCTTAGGTTTATAAACGACAACTCAATGATTCAAGAATTAGCCGCCGTAGTAAATTTATTACTGAAGTCGATGGACGTTTATCTAAAGAATACGAAGATAAATTACAATCTCAATTACAAACGCTACGACAACAAGCTGAAGATGATGTTAAACGGAACAAGCAAGAAATTTCTGAACTATTTGATAGCAAGGTATATTTAGTATTTTAATAATAATAATAATAATAATAATAATAATAATAACCATATTTAATAAATGTTTAAAAAAAAATTGAACCCTGTAGTTTCAAAATTTGGAAAATGAATTGCAACGCAAAAAAAAAGCTTTGGAAGCAGCTCAAGAAGAAATCAATGTGGCCAATTCACGTGTTACTGAATTAACACGACAAATAACCAATTTATTATCCTCTAATAATAATTATTTGGTATGTTTAACACTTATTTTATTTAATTAAATTCCAAACCAAAAACATAATAGAACCTTTTTTTTTTGTAGAGGAAAATTACTGATTTAGAACAATTAAAAGAAACTCAAAGAACTAAATATATATCTGAAATTCAAGGACTTGATCAACAATTAACAGATATGCAAGATGATATGTCTCAGAAAGTCCAAGAATATCAAGATTTAATGGATATTAAGGTGGCACTGGATATGGAAATAAGTGCTTATCGAAAATTATTAGAGAGTGAAGAAAAGAGGTTGAGTATTACACCTAATAAGTCTGTAGTGGGCAGCCCAAGAGGGAAAAAAAGAAAATTGTTTCATTGTGATGAAACAGAGTATACATTTTCTAATATTATCACTGCTTCATCAACTAGTGATATTGAAGTTGGTGAAGTATGTCCAGATGGAAATTATATTAAAATATACAACAAAGGATCAGAGGTAAAAATGAAATACTTAGTTTTATGTTTCAATTACGAAATAAAAAATTATTATTATTTAGGAATTTGAATTGAGTGGATATGAATTAGTACGCACCACTAATGAGAAAAATGTTTCTACTGTATTCAAGTTTCATCGTTCGGTAAAACTGGGAGCTGGTAATTGGTTAACTGTATGGTCTTCTACTGCCTGTGATCAAATACATGAACCTAGTGCTGGATCAATTGTCATGAACATTCAAGATTGGATTGTTGGTGAACTTATGGTTACAATACTTTTAAATCCTGAGGGACAAGTATGCACATTTTAAATTAATTTCAATAAATATTATTACTGTATCATATTTTTTTTCAGGAAGTAGCTACTCATGAACTTAAAAAAGAAAAGGTTTCCCATTCTGGTGATAATGAAACGGAATTGCTTCATCAACTAGTAAGTAGTAAAAAACTATTTTTTACTCAATGTATATCAAATTAAAGTGTGTTCTAACATTTGTTCTAACTTATATATGTATGTATGTATTTATGTGATAATATATACTATTGTAACATTGTAATAAACCGCTTACTAATATCTAGATTCAGCTAATCACAGAGCAGATTTTTTTCAAGGTTGTACCGTGAACCATGATCTCTAGGAAAACCAATTTTGCACTATGATTGACTGAATCTAGTGTTAAGTAAGCGGTATACTACAATGTTACTGTAATATATTTCTTAATCCAGAGAATAGAATCCTACTCGTGGTATATGTTATACCAGTTTCCAGTAACTATTTAATTACATCAATACAAACACTTGAATCACTTCATCGCATGGAAAATATTTTTATACACCATATATCCTATGCCACCAAATTACCCAAATGCCAAATGCCTCCCATATGTAGGTATTATATTGGCTCACTTATTTTTTTAATGATAGAAATAAGACAAACAAAATGTCTAGAATCTGTAAAACTCTTATTTTCTAATGAACTATATGGAAGATTATTTTGGAAATGTTTTAGTTATTGAACAACTGCTTGAACGTCTTATTTTCTGAATGTTGTTCATTTAACCTGCACACCCACATATTTACTTTAAACATAAAAAGTCTTGACTTTTTCTGACCACAGTTTTACTTTAAACATAAAAAATAAAATAATAATGTAAATGTGTGAGGATTTGTGACTAAATATTTTTTTAAACTATTTATGTCTTATGTGTATTTGAATAATGTGAATGGTATGTGGATTGGATATTTTAGAATAGTGTCGTATATACTTTATTCTATCTATCATAATATGAAAATTTAGTAAAATTGTGTTTATAAATTATAAATTGATATATGATATAATTAATATAATGTTAAATATTTTTTCAGGGTGATCCTCAAACTAAGAACAGATGTGTCATCATGTGAAGATATTTATTCAATATTTTAGTAATAAAAACAACCCCTCCCCCCCTCAAAAAAATGTAACACTTGTAGTTAATCACGTGTTAATTATTGATTTATAATATTCTTAAATTTTTTTTTGAAAAACCAATATTTTAATATTAATATTTAAATATTATGTTGTTTACTTTTATTTTTATGTTTTTTTTTTTTGTATTCTGCTGTATACACTATTAATTGATGCATGCAAAATCTAAAATAAATATTTTACTAAATTACTGATTATATAAGAAAAAAATGAAATTGAATTTCTGATTCCAGTTTAAATTGTATAAAGTAAAAATAAATAATTTTGTGATCATTTATACATTTATAAATATTACTTGATAAAATAATATTATTACGATATTAAGAAGTCTAAAGCATATTTTTATGTTTAATTTTATATAATGTTGTAAAACGATCTTATTTTATTGTTTTAAATTATTTATGATTTGAATATTATCATTACTTAGGCATGTACACAAAATATTTCTGTTGTGAGGTTCATAAAAAATGTACATTAATCAATAATACATATATATTTATTACACGAAATTCATTTAAATAAATAAAAAATAATCCGACAATTAATTATAAGAGTTAAGTTTGTAGTCTAAGCAAACTATACGTGTAACCCTAACAGGTGACCTAACCTATAGGAGCAAAGTTAAAGTATAATAAGTAGTCACTCCCTACACCTACCTACCGTCGATTAAATATTAATATATTATTATTAAAGATCAGATTTATGTGCATTTTAAATTGTAAAATATACATGCAAACATGCACTAAAAAGTTAAAATTGCAAGTAAAAATTTCATAATAAAAATGTATTAAATTGTATATTTGATTTCAATTTTGAAGTGATAATTATTTATTAGTTTTTATTAAAATTTTCATAAACAAAAAGTGAGATATATATTATAGCAAATATGCAATACAAAGAGTTTAGTAACCTCTTTTTATAGTGTCCGAATATTCTTTGAGACATAAAATATTTGATATTATATAAACGTACCCTGTATATTTGTACGGGTTTTTGTTAAAATATGCAAAAATATGCAGTATAAAATTTTGATATTTAATCAATAAAGTAATGATTTGTGGATACTCATTGACTGCATGTATATAATGTTGAAAATAACAACTTGCATTTTATTCAAATTAAGTACGTCTTTAATTATTATTATAGTTAGTAAGGTATTATTATTGTTAGTTCATTATTGTTCACTTCACTAGTGTGGTGGTGGTCCGCTAGATGTCGCGCCACTCGCAGCCAAAAAGATGCAGCTACCATTGATTTTATAATGTACAGATGAGCCATGCTATTGTTAATAGTGGCAGCGGCTAATTGCATTCAGCCGTTGGACGTCTCTGTGTTCGATTGCATTTAAGAGGGGTAAATATAGGATGGGTGCTGTCTTGCTATACGTACTACCATAGTCGGTGATATTCTATTTTTAGTATTTGTTTTGGTTGTTGATATATTTTTCTCTGACTACAAAAACAACAGTGTTTTGGATAATTGAGTGCTACTCGCGTTGCGTGACAATGTAATAAATTTGGAAATATTATCATTGATTTTATATAATATAGGTCATTTTATTTTACTTATAATTATTATTTGTGACCAAGGCACTAATAATCATAAAATAACAATATTAATCAATAATATTCATTTTTTGCGTCTGTCACCAAGGTTTAAGGGCAGTAAAAGTGTTCCGATTTTCATCATCAGCATCTCTTCTGATAGGAAAGTGAATCTAGTTGGTACTTTGAAGGGGTCATTTTTGAACGCGTCCGGAAAAACCAAAAAAAAATTAAGGAAAAAACAGGACTTTTTACGCAAAGCATATTTTTGACAAAATTGATTTTTATTTTTGGTGGAACAGAATAAATAATGACCTTAAATATATGAAAATTTCACAAAATGTTTGTATAAACAATTTGTTATACACAATAAGATTTTCAATATGTTTTGACTTTTTTTGAGCTTTTTATAGACATATTTAATTTTTGATTTTTTTTTTTTTGATTATTGACAATTAAAATTTTTTCAGTCTGTCAAAACTTGAAAATGTAATACAATGTTCTTCATAACTTGCTGTACGTGAAAATTAAAAAAAAAATTAAACTAGTTCTCTAATAGTTTTTTATAAGCTTCTAAAGTAAAAATTTCGACAAAATACGTAAAAATACGTAAAAATCACGAAATTATGTTTTTTTTTTTATTAGGAAATTGATAAAAAATTTTCTATTTAAAACCAAGATTTGAAAATTCAACACAAGATTCTCTATATGTTTTTCAACCTTTCTAAAAAATAAACAAATTACCGGAAACTCTAACAATTTTTTTATGAGCTTTTGAAATTAGACATTGGATGTTCACCAGTTTTCTCTCAACTCGGACGAAGGGAACCGAACACGAAAACCGTGCTCCCACCTCTCTTCACCCCGACAACATACTGTGAACGAAGGTGGCCTACCCTTGTATATTATAATATTATACAATTTATCTATTACGATATATTTATTGTTAGGTACCAATAATGTACAGTAACAGTACCTATAGGTTTATGCACCTACTGTTCGTGTTCATTGTGAATATAAAATACACGCACGAACTTGTGATTAAACACAAACGGATTTTTTTTATTAATTTTAAATGTTTTCAGGCTATTCAAAGCTAAAATCCTGGCCCTTTGATATTTTATATGAAGTCTTTTGCTTAAAAAGTACCTTTGTAACTTGATAACAAGAATTTTACCTGTTCGAATATTATTATTAATCTTAATTTTTCTGATCCGTTCGTCGTAAAAATCGAGATTACGATATTATTTGGTTAAAAATGAAAAACTTTAGTGCATTTTATGGGTGCATTATTTAAAAAATGTTATTACATTTTGGCATTTTTTTAGGGTACCTATTATATTTCCACCCGTAATACAGTTATGCTTTATAGATTATAATGGTAATGTGTCCCCATCGTATCTTTTAATTTAATACTCTGTAGATATTATATTCGTATTTATGATTTTATTTTTATATTTGGTTATACTAATATTTTTTGCCTATTTTACTATGTGATAAATCATCGTTTATTATTTTATATGACACGAGACTAATACGAGTAATTATACAGTACCTAATTAAACGAGTATAATTTTACAATAATTTTATCAAGAAGTACGCGCGTATTTGTATTACACGTTATAATAATATCAATAGCAAGAACCTTGTAATTTCAAATTAAATGCAATCACATTTTATTAAAAATATAATTGTCAAACCGAATAGACACCATAAAATGTGTTTGCCAGATTCTGTGGGGACACGTAAATTGATTTAAACGGCAGGTGTTCAAATACACATATAGAACCTACCTGTTTCGAAATCTATTGAAAACATATCGTGTAAAAATAAGGTTTAAATAAGACTCGTGAAAAAAAATGTATATAACAAGGGGACAACATCGTGTAGAATATAATAATATAGTAACTGAAAACGGTCCTGCAGTGTATAATATAGCCACACGATAAACAACCACGCCTTACCCTGCGGACGATTCGAAGGTTAAATATTTCACATTCCTTAGCCGGCTGGCGGCTACACAAATGTTGTTCAACAATGCGGACAAATAACTCGAATTTCACGAAGAGAAAAACACATGGTATACTTCCTGTATGGCTGTATTGGTAGCTGTATACTATTGTATATCTATATATAATATATATATATATATATAAAAATTTCGTGTCACGATGTATGTTCGCGATTAACTCCGAAACTACTGAACGGATTTTGATAAAATTTGGTAACCATTTATAATATGGTCCAACTTAAAAGATGGAATAGTTTTTATTCAATATTTATTATCCAAATTGTATCGAAATCCGTTCAGTAGAATAATTTAAGTTCAGTAAAAATAGTATAGAAATTTTATATTTATATTTATACTACTATATAAAATGAAGTCGCTTTTTTTTGTTCGGGATAAACTCCGAAACTTCTTATTCAATCGTCGTGCAATTTTTTTTAAATTAAAGAGGACATCACAGAGAAGGTTTAAGGCATACATTTAGTCCGATAAAGTTAATAAATAATTAGTTATTATTAATTATAATAAGCGTGTAAATTGTATACCCATCTATCTATATCTATACTATAATATATAAAATTTAAGGGGTTTTCTACGACCACGCTAACCAAGAAAACTACTGAACCGATTTGGCTGAAAATTTTTACTGTTATATCTGACAGTCTGCTGAAGGTTTTAGTACCTACCACTTTTGATAGTAAAAAATAAGTTGAAAATTTTTGAAAAATTAAAAAACCAAGCTAATTTTTGGGGCCTCACTTATACGATGTCCGCAAGAACTGAACTTTTTTATGTTCCCATTTTGTGACAACAGTATTTATCTTTTTTCCATTTTTTTTTCACTGAGATGTTCCAAATATCTTCCCGAGTGTCATCACTTCGATCAATTTTTAATTTTTTTTGTCTGGAGGGGATGGGGAGGGGGTGTATTGTATTTAAATGTTCCAATTTTTTAACGACGCTATTGAACTTTTTTACAATTTTTTTTCACAGATTTGCTCCAAATACTTTCGTTAATGTCACCAATGTCACCTGATTTTTAATTTTTTGATGGAGGGGTGGGAGAGCGGGGTTCTTATTTGTATGTTACCATTTTGTGACGACACTATTTAACATTTTTCCAATTTTTTTTCACGGAGTTGTTCCGAATACTCTCCTGAGTATTACCGTTGCGTTGTGCTCGATTTTTAATTATTTTTTTTGTCTGGAGGGGGTGTATTGTATTTAAATATTCCAATTTTCTGACGACGCTATTGAACTTTTTTACAATTTTTTTCACAGAGTTTTACCAAATACTTTCTTGAATGTCACAACATCACCCGATTCTTAATTTTTTTTTGTCAACAGATTAATTAGCATTTATTTGGTATCTGTATTCATTTTTAATAAAAATATATTTATCATTAATACCACTAAAAAAACATTTCAATACGTCTTCATTAACCGTTTTTTGTATTTATTTACTTGCCGATCACATTAAACGATAAAATTTGTATAAAAAATTCTACATATCATCGTACGAAGGCAAAATAAACAACCAATCACGGGCGAAGCCGTGACGGGTCGGTTAGCAATATAAGTGAGAAAAAGAGCTGACTGACTTTGAGGCCTGCGCATATAGGCAGAAATCGGGAGGGGGGCTTAAAAGAGCTAAGCCCCCCATCTCCCAAATATCCTGCTATACGCCCCCCAAAACAGACCGCTTTTTATTCGTGTGGGATATTAAGAAGATAGATATAAAAAGGATATTAAAAATGTTGTATCATTGGTGCAACTAGGGGAGTGCTTGTTGGGTGATTCAGCACCCTCTTGCTCCTGATATAAGACACCTAAAATAATGCAAGAAAAGTGCAGTATTTTTGTTTTACGTAGGATTTTTTTTTATTCAAAAAAAAACAGTCTTTTCCTGACTTAAACAGTCATTTCAAATGGCAGTTACAATTTCTACAAGTTATACAACACGTGAACGCAGTTTTTCAAGTAGGTATGCAATAGTAGGTTTAGAACAAGTATGTTAAAGCAATGGTTTACTGCCTTGTCCATTTTAAATATTGAGAGACGTGTTGCAAATGACATAAAAACAAAACCAGTGTGGGTAATTGAAATAGGTATACATAATTTTAGTAACTCTTACATTTTAGGTCTAGTTGCGCCTATGGTTTGTGTATTTATTTGAATCGCATACTTCATATAGATGGGAAAATATTGTCATTTTATGTAGATAGTTGATTAGGTAAGACTCAGTGGCATATTTAAGTTTTTATCTTGAAAGGGGGGGGGGGTATGAATTTATTCAATAGTTTGCAAATTGGAGGGAGGATTCGCCTTTCTCAAACCATGTGGGCTAAATGACATAAGCGCCAAAAGTGCGAAAATGACATATAATTTGTTGCAAAATTAATGCTTTATACATTTTATATATGTAACTATTTAAAACTATTTAAAGTTGTCAATAATCGTTAAAATATAATGTACATAAAAATAAATGAAAATAAATATAATTTTAATAAATTGGTTGATTTTTTAATCCAACTTTTTTCACGTATTCTATACGAATTACCTCACCATCCTGGTATTTCTTCCATTGTACAATTATTTTTTTCTTGAGATATCATTAATTTTGTGTTAGGAGGAGAGTTCATAGATAAATATGTTTTGTTTTGTAATTTTAATTATACATCAATTACTATATTTAATATTTTTATTTAATATTTAAAAATAAATTCGTACGTCGTTAAACTCTAACATGTGTTTTGTTATTTTGTAACTTAAGTAAACACATTACTATACCTACACAGTACTCAACATTTTGACAGATAGAAAAAAAGTTTTTTATTAAAGACTGCCAATTTAGTAGGTAGGTAGCGGAAAAAAAAATTCAAAAGTCTACCTGTCAAACCCCATTGTCATTTTATACCATATTACTTTTTTCTGCGTTATAAGTAAGTACGATGTCTACTATATTACATAATTAATAATATATTTTTTTCAGAAATTATAATTAGATTTATCTAAAATAATTAATGATTAAATAAACATATACCTACCTAACTGTAACATTTTTTAAAATTATTTAAAAACAAAATGGAAATATTTTTTTAAAATGTGGTTTTTACGAGCATATTTTACCACACATTTTTAATCGTTATTGATGCACAAAGCCAGGAACGCTCATTTTTAAAAACATATATTTCGTGATTTTTTATAGTTGATAATATAAATCGAGCCCAACTAATATGCATTATTTTTCTCAATAGACGTAGGTATCAAGAATTGCATTGAATAAAAAAAAAACCGAGGCACTCGCTCTGCCGTATAGTATAGTTGTCGAGTGCACCTCGTCGTTGAATAGTTATCACTATACAGTATTGCCGTATTAGATGTGTTTAATTTGAATTCAACGATAAATACGAATGTCGGTATTCGTCGAAAATCGATTCCTAGCGAAGAAATATTAGCTAAATAATAGTAATTAGTAGTCCAATTAACTAGATTATATAGAAACTCGTTTTAGATCTATATTCCTCCTATTGTAATACGTTTAAGTACCACTAAACAATAATAGTAATTATTACAACCTTATTTTTATACGAAAACTATATACCACTAGGTATGTATATTATAAGAAATTCTTACACGTTTTTCTTCTGGGCGACTATATTCGCTGCAGGATTTGATTACCATTTAAATGATCTTCTCCGGTATATATATAGCTGGTATAAGTACCGAAATCACTTACCGAGATAAAATATAATATACTTTTGAGTGCACGTTCCTTGTGTATTTTTTTTTTTTAACATTTATTGGATTATATACAATATGTAATGGTATTTTAAATAAGCATATGCGTGGAAAAAAATATATATACAAGACATGGCGAGACGTGAAGTGAGAAAAATCCGGGGAACTACCTCCGCAGTAGGTGTCGATTGTATACCTCGTCATTGAATGATTGCAACTACAGTATTCGTATTGGATGTGTTTAATTTTTTAATTCGACGATAAATTATTTATGTAGGCATTCGACGAAAAGCGATTCCTAGCGGAAATATATATTTCATATTTTATAATACCTACTAGTACCTACCTACAGATACATTTTGATATCTACCTTAAATTCTATTACTGCAGTAGGTTTACAGCAATAACAAATAAAATAGGACATTTTTTTCCGTTCAGTAATTTTGTGGTCGGACTTTTTTACCGAAAAAAATTGAATCGGACTTTTTTCAGTGATTCTTGGATAATAGCGGTTTTACATTGATTTCAAAATCTGCAAACAATAATATAACGATCCGGTTGAAGTAGGTACAATACAATTTGATTTGTTTTCATTTTTCAATAGTCATTTAAGTACCACTATATTATATATACCTAAGTACCTAACAATAGTAATAACTAGGGCAGTGAAGTTGTTGCATTTGCATGTTTTTTTTAAATGGTTATATTTATTGCTGAGTGAGCTTAAAATATGTTTTATTAAACTCTTAATTTAAACCAAAAAAAATTATATTGCAATAAATGCAATTTTGGTGATTTTTTTAATTTTACTGCAATTTTAACTATTTTTGATAATTTTCGTTTACATTTAAGATTATATAACTTAATATATAAAATAAAAGTAACTAAACGTAGCAGTGAACAAATTTCTATATTTGTTGTAATACCTACTTATTATTTCTATAGAGCGATTATCACATTTTGGTCGTTAAGATAAAAACTTGTCCCTCAATAACATATATTATCGTCTATTTATTTTATTATCGTCAAAAATCATCCGCACGTTCTTGTGGCACGTACTGTAGTCGTTCGTTATACTTTGTCGCGTCTATTTCGTCCGTTAAAATGCCAAAAGTCAAACCGATTAAATCAGCCATTTTAAAAAATTACGTATCAGAATTTGGTGACGCTATATTTTCTTCTGATGGCAGTAGTCTCTTTTGTAAAATGTGTGAAGTGCAAGTATGTGCCGATAGACGATATATTGTGACACAACATCTAAAAACAGATAAACATTCTAGGGCAGTAAATAAGAAAAACAATACAAAGTCACAAGTTCAACAATTAGTAACAAATACAAAAAAGTCAAATTTTTCGTTTGATCTGTGTAAAGCATTGATGTCAAGTAATATTCCGTTACATTCATTTGTAGTGCAATGCAATAATGTAAGCAATATTCATATTTAATTTTTATTATTATTATGTATTAATATATTTAATTTTATTGATTATAATTAAATTTTTTTAAATTTTTTCAATGCAATTTTTAAATTTATAAGTGCAATTTTTAATATATTTTAATGCAATAATGCAATCAATTTAGTGTGTTTTTTAATGCAATAACTTCACTGCCCTAGTAATAACTAATAACTATCTACTTTTCATATGCAAGCCACGCTTAAAATCGAACCACTAACATAGACCTATACCGCACTGTACCTATATAATATAGGAAATTCCTACAAGTTTTTTTTCCTGGCCGACTTTATTCGCTGCAGGATTTGATTACCGTTTAAATGATTTGGTCTTCTCCGGTATATTATATAATATAGGTATACCGAAATAACTTACCGATAAAATATAATATACCTACGTTTGAGTGCACGTTTCTTATATTATATAATTTCAAAACATTCCTTCCGAGGGTTTGGCGCCGAGTCGGATTAAATAATTTTTTTTTCTCGTTCATTTGCCAAGCAGTGGGTAGTTTTACACAATAATACATATTATACACGCTCGAATGATGTTTTGGTATTTTGTACACAATTGTTAAAATACGTCCATCGTCAAGCATAACAATATATATACTATTATAACAAACACAATAATAATGTCAGCAGTGGTATGCCTACGCTATATGCCTATATATCGATTGTATTATTTTGATCACGTATTTTCGGTCTAAGCGTTTACATTCTATATAAAGTTAAAACTATTTTTTGATTGTGAGACGTTACCAAGTCACACATAAAGGATGTATTATATTATATATTCTTCGTCTCGTTTTTTCCGGCACGCCAGACATTTCTAAACCGGTCGCAGCATATGCGACGTATTTCTTATAACAATAGTTTGTCCAACAGAAAAATTGGCGACGGACCTTTTTTTTGTCTGTTTAATCGGCCCATTCCACGTTGTCCGCCGAGCAATTCCTAACATATTATATATATTATTATTATAACAGGCGACGCGCCTATGTTCTACCCTCTATGAGTATATAAGTGTATGATATATATTATATTTTAACCTGCACCACCTGCGGCCACCTCTCACCCTCGCTTACTCTCTCTCTCAGCATACTAGCCTACACACACGGATCCACAAGAATCCCGAGGTCAGCGCAGGGGATAATGACGATGTGTATAATATAATGTATATTTCTTGTGAAACGGACCCCACACACCGCCGCCAACACGTGCAGCGACTCGTAGTTAACAGGTTGTCGCGCTCGGGTAGGTGGGTGAGCTGGGGTGGAAGGCGGACGACCCGGTGTTGTACCTGTGTCGTAAATATCGAAGAGATTACATCGCGGGTGGCGCGTTCAAAACCGTGCCTACG
>CM040630.1:94976528-94989255 GCA_022818045.1 Neotoxoptera formosana
TAAAGAATAATGAAATTATTTTATTATTTGTCTTTCATTTCATACTTTGTTTAATATCCTAATCGCTTGAAATATCATTCAGGACAACGTCTGTCGGGTCCGCTAGTTTATAATATATTTATACTAGCCGATCCCGTGCACTTCGTGACATGAAGTGTCAGCTATAATAGCTGTCCTATCCTAGCTGTCCCTTCCAGCGTTGCCTGAATCATATGCCCATATATTATGTTAAGATTAAAACCAAGTGATTTACATACATCTAAGCCACCTAGGTAGGCAATCCACTGCATCGAAACGTGGATAATATATGCGAGCAGTAGTAAATTATCAGGTAGGCAATCCACCTGCGGTCGATTTAGCTGATCAAGTGCACTTCGTTGCCCATTAAAAAAATTAATAATGGTGTTACGTTGAGGGCAAAATACATACCAATCCCTATTTCAACCCCTTACAGCCTTTTTTAGTATTAAAAAGTAGCCTATATCCTTCCCAGTGTCTAAACTATCTATGTACCAAATTTCATTTAAATCGGTTCAGTAGTTTCGGAGCCTATTCAATACAAACAAACAATCAAATCTTTCCTCTTTATAATTTTAAGTATAGTATAGTATTTTAAGTTTTTTATAGCTCAAGATCCACCGAACCGATTTCGATAAAAATTTTAGGGCATATTAAGATTGATATGTAGATGATTTCTGTGAAGTTTGTACGCTGTGCGATATGTGGTTCCGGAGTTATGGCCTTTTAGGTTAGTTAGTCGAAATCAATCGAAAGTATGGAAATATTTGTTTATAAATGTTTCTATGTACTATTTATTTATAAGGTTGTCCCTGGTTACAAATAAACAAATACATAGCAACCATGGTTACCAATATCAACCATTTATAAACAAATATTTCCATCGTAAATTTCAAAATAACTTAAACTCGCCATAACTCTTGAACCACTTATCGCACAGCGTACAAATTTAGATAGTAGCCGATTCTCAGATCTACTGAATATGCATATAAAATTTCATAAAAATTGGTCAAACCGTTTCGGAGGAGAATGGTAACTAACATTGTGACAAAAGAATTTTATATATAAGATATCTCTATATTTTAAATAATTATATTTCTCTATTTCAGGTTAAAAGAAAACGATATTACTTTAATTGAGTAGGTAGGTATATGATACTATAAAATATCATATTTGCATATAACTTCTTATTTATTTATACTTTTTATTATGATAATGACTATGAATCTAATGTTATCATTTTATATTTTTTAACTTACATTTTATATTTTATATATTTGTTATAACTAAACAGTGATTTTATGATGACTAATGTAAAATATTTACTATTTTATATTTTTGGATATGGTTCCAACACAAATACCCTTATGTACTTAACGATACATGGAGAACATTATCTGAGTTCTAAATTATATTGGTAGCAGAACAATATCTTATTGGTAAAATATTGAATATAAACATGTTGTCAAGATAAGAAAATATAGTAGGTCCGTCATCCTGGCACCCCGAATTTAAAATTTAGAAATCAAACCAAACTAGAAAATTAGTAACCAATTTGTAATAATTTGTAGCCGCAAAATCAGAATTTGTAACCTAAGTCTTAACCCCCAAATTTGAGTTTTCTTTTTCGGGTACTGGGCTGACGTCATCCTGGCATCAAGAATTTTAAATCACTTGCCAACCTTTTTTAATACTATATTTTTTTGATTCAACTATAAACTACTTATAAAAAACCTTGTTTTAATTTTTCAATACTTAGTTATAAAAACTGAACATTTTATGAATTGTCAACTACAAAACAATTTTGCCATTTTAACAATTTACGAGGAAAAAAATTTGAAAAAACCAAAAATTTCAATTAACTCAAAAATTGTCAAAATTTTTTTAAATTTTTTTGGTGTATAGAAAATAATAATTTTAACATTTGGTGAAATTTTCAATTGTCTATGATAAGAAACATTTCATGAAAAGTTTGTATTCATCTAGATTATTCTTAATAAAGTAGTCAAAAAATTATTTTAAATGAAAAAAAAACAATTCTTTATCAAGTTATTAAAAAAAAATATTTTAAAATGTGAAGCATATCTTAACAGAATGTTGAACATAATATGAGGACATGAAAAGAAACACCACCTACCACAACAGACAGAGGGAGCACTACAACCCAAATCTATAATCAAATATATATAATTATCATCAACTTGTTAAAAGAAACCAAATTATACAACTTATATTCAATTGTAAATAATAGAAAACAACTTGTATAAATAAGATTTTTAAACTTATGTTATATTGGTCCATAGATGCCAAAATTGTATTTAAATAAATGAAATAAATAATTTTAAAAAAAAAAGTTGTTATAGGTGCTATTAATTCTTGTTTCACTTCTTACTCAAAATGATTACATTAATTAAGTGTACCATGTTTTATAAATTATAAATTATTCAATTAAAAGTCTGCATATTGCATATTTGTACTATACAAAAGGACATTTTTTATTTTGTTATAAGGTCCCATGATAAAAGAACATGGTATGATGACATTTATGTGATACGCAGTCGTGTGACGTAGGCATCGCGCCGTTCAGTTACGTTATCATCAATAACCATTATCATTAATATTTATTAGATGTTTATTATTTTTACTTACCTATAAATAGGTGAAATATGAAATTTTATATTTCCGTATTAAAAATTATAATAGTAAAGTTTAAAACTAAGGTTAACAATTAACTGTTGAGAAATATTATTGATTGCTAAAGAAAAATAAGGTAAGTTTATTTATTTATTTATTTATTACAAATATACGTATTTATAGTGTATAAATCATAAATTAGTTTATTATTTATTTATTTCTAGTTCTCTATAAACATTGATACATAGTGTTAAGCAAGTTAGTTACAAAACTTTTTTAGTTTTTGTTTATTACGTTGTTTTTGTGTTTTGTATAATATTTCTTTGTTTAGGTTATTAAATCGTATAAATGTTCTTGTTCGAACCAAACATTTTAAAACTTCTTGTGGGATGCCAAGATTTAAAGAAATATTTAACAATTTGTTTGTCAACGTTTTCATAATTCCAGGTGATTTTGAAATACCATCACCATGTAATTCCTTGAAATAAGGTTCCATGATTTCAGTAAGTCTTACTAATTTTGTTGAATGATATTTCAGGTGGCCTTTTGAAATATGACTTATCCAATTAGACTTGCATTCTTTATTTTCGTCTGATATGTCTGAATCTAGTAAACAAGGATATTTATATGCAAATCGATTTATCAAGTACCCAGTTATATACTCTACACATTGAATTTCTAAATAGTCAAATGGTTCATTTGCTGTTTCGAATTCATCTAAAAGTGCAAAATTGTCCGATGGAATATTTGCCATTGTTATGCCAAATGTCAACTCAATTTCTGCCAACTCATTGTCATGAGTATCTAAAGAAAATGAGTCATGTAACAATTCAGAATCTTGGACAACTTCACTAGTTAAACACTCAGAATTATTTAAAAGACTTTCTTCTAAATCATTTTCCGAATTATTGTTTTTAGTAAAAACAAAGTTGGAATTCTTCCCCAAAATATACCAACGTAGACTATAAACAACATGATATATTTATTTTATAAACATGCACAAGTTTGTATATTAGTTAAAAAATAATAAGAAATATTTACCAATATTTAAAATCAAGGACAGTTATACTGTTACTTGCAGAACCGGCCATACCCTTTAAAAAACTAAAGAGGTTCTCGACAACATCCTGGTTTAATTTCCTTGTTAAAATATAAGACAGCCCTCGTACATTTAAGTCGTTAAACAAATGAATAAGTGATGTATTTGAGATAGCTATACCTAGAAACATAAATGGTTAAATTAAAAAAAATGCATAATTTGTAAAATAATATTTTTACCTTTTTGAAATGGTAAAAGATAATTCTTTCCATAAACTCTCATATTTTTAATAAAATTTGTCATTTTTGTTAATAAATCAACTTGTTTTTCCAAATTTAGATCATAACTTTCAGTTCCTTTATCAAATTTGTATTGTGTATTTAACAAATCGAACCAATCATTAAAAAGTCCAATGACCTCAGAAGCCTAATTGTATGAATTGTATTATTGTTTATGATAAATTAATTGTATATATTAATACACTATTTACTTCTTTCCAGTTGTACTTATCAATCATATGTTGTTGGCCACAGAACGAAAGTGCCTTAGACACTGTATTAGAAAATACATTGACTGTCAACCTTACATTCATTCGTTCAGATCCTTTTACATTAATGTGACGCTCTGTAAGTTTATGAGCTAATTTAAAATCTTTCCCTGCATTTAAATTTAGTAACTCTTGTAGTATATTTTTCCCTATATATTTTTCATCAGGAAGAATAAATCCACTGAAAGAACATTTTAATTTATTTATCTATTCAATTTTGTATGTTTATATTTATGTAACCTGTCAAGGAAATGGTTCCTAGCTAACTTAATTAGATGAGGTACATCTGCAAACACATAGACATTATTATTAGAAATGGGATACTTAAATGATGTGTTCTCCATATTTATATTTAAAGTACGCCATAAGCCAATGTTTGTAGGCACCATGTCACTGACAGTTGCTACTACATCATAACCAACTTTATAAAGTTCCTCTATAATCTTTAACAATATATCCTTATCCATAGGTGTATCATAATTAAAATAGATTGGCTGTTTCCAATTTCCTATTAAACCTAATCAAATATGATAATTTAAACATTAAAAATTATATATTTTTTTTTTTTACAGGTAAGTTAAATAATTTACAAAGATGTTTTACCTCTGGCTACAACAGTTTGAACACACTTATGCGGTCCATACACTTTCTCATACTTTTTATCATAGCATATTCTATGAGATACATAAGTCTCATCAAATGATATTACAGTCATTTTCTGCTCAGAAGTTAAATGGACACCTTTAATACATAGATTTATCAATGTTATGTAATTATTTATTATGTATAATATTCTCATAAATTACCTTTAGCCTACATTAATGTAAGCACATTTGATAACAAACCTGGTTCCATTTGAACGTTTGAAACCCATTGTCTAAGTGTAGAAAGCCCTAGAATGAATGAATCATACCACATCAATTATTAAGTAACTAATAGAATCATTATACTTAGATCACCTCTCACTAGCTAACATTTTTAGGGTGAGCAATTTTTTTATTTTTAAATTTGGATTTTAATTTTGTTGTTCTAATAAAAATTATTACAATTAAATAAAACAATATTACCTGGTAATGGAAATTTTTTTTTATCCCGTAAATATCGATATGCCTTAGTAGAAATACTTCTTAGAGGTATTGCTGAAGAAATATCTTCCGGAGTCCATCGAAACACTTTATGTTTAGGTCGTAAAAGTAACTCTATTTGTGTTGGTGAAAATAAATGTGATAAACGCTCAGTAAACCATGTCTCAAAATCCAGAGGAACTCTATTTAATTGTTCTTTTAATGAAAGTATTTCTTTTTGTTGGAAACTTATTATATTTTTCAGTCTATTATTTTTAAATTAATATTATAAATAAAATGTATTTCAGATAATAGTATATAATAAAATATAAAATTAAACAAATCATGTAATGGCATATAAAAATATTTACAAAAATATATTATATACATAACACATTAAACATATAAAGCATTTAGAAAGGTACATAAGGAGGTAATTTTTCAATTTTCTCAAATTCCAAAAAATTAGAATCTAAAAACTTTTTTAATAATAATTATTTGAAAATTAATATTTATACAGTATAAGATACACATATCATGCATAACAGAAAAAACATTGAAAAAAATACTTAAACATAATTATTCAAATTAAACTAAAAAATTAAATACCTTATAGTTAGAAACATTTGTCATGCTTGATATAATCACAAAATAGATTAAGATAACATAATTAAGATATATTTAACTACTCAAAACATAAAAAGCATTGCACTAAAATATTATCTACATTTAAAATAATTAAACAAAAATTAATGTTTATAATATAGATCAAACATTTAAAACTAAATAATTGGTGAATAATTATAAACAAATACATTTTATGTAGTAATGTGGTAACCTCAGTTTCAAAAAGTAAGTTCTCAATTGAATAGGCACATTATTAAAATCCAACCCCTATAATAATCAAGAACATTTGTTTTTGAAATTGAGTTTATCTTCAGTATGTTCATTTTCAAAACTTCTTGAATATTTTAATAAACACTAATAAAATACATAAAATAAGATTACAAAAGGCGATTGAAGACTTACAATTAATCAAATTAAAAATATTAAATACTTTTTTAATTCTTCACCATCATCATTATGATTTTCAGGAGGAAGGACATCAACTCCAGAAATGGTATCTAATGATGAGAATAATTTAATTCAATGACTTCCAGGCTGCGAATTTATATCATTTATACTGCTAAATATTATAATTATAAGGGAAATATTAAAACAAAATTATTATAAATAAAATAAAAATATATATATTCCTATTCTAAAATAAAATACCATCTTTGTTCAGAAGTTACAGTAAATAAACCAATAAGACTTTTAAATTCATTCCTATATGTTTTATTCAGTACTTCAGGATTATTGTTAGTCACTGTAAATAAGCCACGTGGAGTTTTAATATGATCATCAGTAGTGGCAGTACTTCTACAGAAAGGTATATCCAAAACCATAGGAACTAAAATATTTTATTATGTTTTAATATTTATAACTTATTATAAATTATAATAAACCTACCTCATAGGTATTGCATCTGGTTTTAAGCGTCTACGTTTAGGAGAATGGTTTAAAAGTTTTTGTTGCAAAGATTTCTCAACATAATGGATTTCAGAAAAATGTAAGGAACATAATACATCTAAAATTGTAATATACAAATATTAACAAAAAATCTTAATAGATATTTAAAGTTATAATGTTTTTATTTTAGTGATACCTGTATTAAAATTTATATTTTTTATTTTCTTGCAACCCCGATAAATTTGTTTGAGCCAAATAGCTCTTAATTGTTCATCTTTTGGAAAAGAATGAATATGCACCGAGGTACCCTTTATTATCCCTTTTTTTTTGCTACCGGTTGTACAGCCATAATACACACAAACAGGCATGATGAAGGGATAACTAAGAAATTTGTAAATTGAACATAAGCTCATACAATAACTTATTGTGTAGTAATCAAGTTGAAAATTGAAAATATAGATGATAATATTAAGATAATGTATAAATGATAGCGAATTACTATTTATTTTAGATAAATGATTATAACTATTTAAAATTAATACACTTTGGCGGGAATTTATTGACCAATCAAAAGAACCGCGAATCGTGTGCGCAGTCCGTCAATAATTTGGAAAAAATGTCATCATACCATGTTCTTTTATCATGTAAGGTTCAAAACTAAATTTGTCAAGTTAAAAAATACTATGAATTCAATATTTACATATTTACATTTAGGTATTACACATAATAATGAAATTAAAACTTACAATACTCTTCCAAATCTAAATCTTTTTTATCTGTGTTATAATAGTTTTTTCTTTGAGTTTCTCCATTTTTCTCTTTTTGTTTCCTTTATTTTTTGCTTGTTTAGCAATTTTTCTCTTGGCAGCTAATTCCGGATCGGTAACAATCTAAAATTCAAATTAAAACAAATATTTAATTATATTTATTTTTCATAGAAACATGTGTAAATGTTGTATGAACATTGATATAATATATGAAATAAATATATACTTTTTTAATTTTACTTATTTAATTGTACAAGTAGGTAAGAAAACTAATGTTGTAATTACTAATTACTCGTTTAAAGTTGTAATGTCACATTTCAGTAGAATCAAAACTTTGTACTACCTACTTAATTGTATACTAAAAAATTGAAAACAAATAAAAAATTGTTACATAGTAATTAAACAATAAACAGTTATTGATGTAATGTAGCGGACCTAAGCGTACAACAACTTTCGGATAGGTATGTCGAGACTTGTTAAAATAAATTGTAAACTTGGTAAAATTTACTATATGTTTTTATTGAAATGTGAGTTAATTCGTTAAATTTATCACTGTAATTATTCAGAGTACAATATTCAAAAATAATCTAGTTTCCTAAGTCTTTAGAATATTCTGAGTGTTAATCGAAAATATTCTAAGTCCAAATTAATTAAATTATTAATAATATTCTAAGTCCAAAATTAAATTATTACAAAAATATTCTAAGTCTAAAATGCTAAGTCAGAGAATAGACTGGCGTAAAGGTGCTCGCGGTTGCTCTGGTGGATCACGTCTGAAAATGGGCCATTTCGGGCTCCCTTATATATGGCGTCCCCGTACTCCTGCAGTGTTGGTGCCAGGGCCCTTTAGTTCATCTCCCACGGTGTCGATGACATCAGTCTATGCACGTGTGGATGTTCTTGCTCTCGCGGTGTTAGCATCTATTATTTTATTTAATACAAAATCTTTCCCTCTATGGTTATTAATTTTACAGCGAGTTGACAGTTGTTTTTGGCAATTATACATAATGCTGGTGGTGGTGATTACTATTCTAAAATTAATGTATGACTATGGGAACATTTGGTTTTACTATTTCTCTAGCACTTTTATATTTCGTCGACATTAGTTATATCTATAAATTATAATTGTGTTTTAAGCTTAATGTATAACATGCATTGACGATTACATAGTAGTCATATATGTTATGTACTACCGGTACATAGCAGTAATATAAAATAAATATTGAAATAAATGTTTAATAATTTGATTATGGTTATAAATAATATAACAATGACCAAAAAATAATATGAAATGTGACAAACAATTCTTTTAAAGTTTGAAAAGTACTTATAAGCATAAAAGTATTTGATTTTTGAATAAAAATATCTTCAAGGCAGTATTTAAAATACTTTCCAAATACTTAATTTAAAAAGTATTCTAAATACCATAAAATCATATACTTAATAAGACTGCAATACATAAATATAATATTATAATAATATAATATATTACATTTATATAAATGTGTAGTAGAACAAAGAAAATTTGTAATTATAATCATAACTCACTTGGATTAAAGATGCCTTCCTTCTTAATGCCCTTCTAGCATTTAGATTTTGTTAAATAATGGAACAATTTTCATTAAATGTTTCGTGTAAACATTTTTTCTTAACAATAATTGATGCTGATTTAGCAATTTGTCTATATCAATGCTAGCATCATCAGTGGTTGAATGCTATCGTATCAATGGTTTTAAAATTATTTCTAATACTGAAATCAAATTATATCTAATCTATGAGACAATGCACCATAGTATTTAAACACTGTTTTCCTCTAAACCATAAGACATAAAAAATAATAAATTGAATAAAACAGGGTAATTCAGATAAAACAATAATTAATTATATAAACAATTAATAAATTATATGAAGAAATAATAATTATCAGTGTTATATTGAGGGTACTTTGACACTTCAATATAAACAAGTTTATTTAAATTTTTTAATAACCATTCTAAAGAAAGTTCATTTTTATCATCTTTGACTTTCTTGGACTGTACAAGTACAGAATAACCAGAACACTCACTTAATGAGAACTCGAAAAACAGTGAAAAATGTTTGGGGTATCAGTGTAGCCATAAACTAGCTATTATAAAATATTTGCAAATAATTTTTATTAAGATATTCAATATTGTATTTTTAGTATTATGTATAATAAAAAATAGAAATCAACATTCTGAAGCTATGACAGATAAATTGTTTAATTATGTTTTACCATGATAATATAATGAAAATATGTACAATATTTATTGTATCAATATGTTGTACAATTGATTTTTTCCTCTTTACGGACTACACTGATATCCCAACAGGTATAGCAAATCTATCCCCCATAAGAACCTATGTTATTCAAGAAAAGTGATCGTTCTGGTTATTCTGTGGTAAAAGTTTTAGGATATCTGATAATATTAAAAGGTTTTCCATTGTCTGAAAATTAAAAATATTGGTTAAAATATTGATTGTTAAAAGTGAAATTTTTTCTATAAGTTAGAAATTAAAAACTTTACATCTTTTAATACGTCTTCTAGTATTTTGTGTCCTGGAATAATTTGATCAACAAGATCTAAACATAGACTCTTTACACTCTGCCAAGCACTTGAGTAAAAAAATCTCTTTTCTTCTTTGTAAATTTTTACAAACAGAGCAACTGCTTTAGCATCAACTGATGATAAATATTTCTTTAAAAATCGAAGAGCCCCTAGTCTTACCCATTCATGGTCATCTCGTAATAATTCTTGACTCGCCACTAAAATGAATGTATACTTTAAATATTGAAAATTACTATTTTATGAAAAATGTAAATGCATATGGACTGACTTGCTATGTTCATTTAAAGATGATTAGCCTTACATAATTGTAATTGCTTCTGCTGCACTTTTACGACATGATGCTATACTGTCGTTGACCATTTGTGCACCAAGTGATATAAACATGGCTGAACTATGATTTCTTAATACATCCAAAAATTGTAAAATATATTTGTAACATAAAAACTATTACGTAAGTGATAAACATGATAAATTAACTATACTAAATACTTACAGGTGGTAAGGTTTTGATTAGTAAAGTTATCATTTCCAAGGTGGATTGACGTCCATTTCAGACTTCATATTCTAATTATGATAGGAAGAACTGAACATGCCCAATAGAATAATACCAATATTAACCTGAGGAATAATAAACAAATCTGGTTTCTTTAGCTCTTCTTTTTTTTTCTTGTTTAGAATTTTCATTTAGTGCTGGAATACTTTGAGATACTGTACCATATGCAAACTCTAATAGACATTTAGTCTTAATACATTTATTATCAACTAATCCAGTGACAATGTGCCGCAAACTCTCATTACATGTTCTGATGTTTTTAAACGATTATGTAGAAAACAATACCTAAATAATAATGATAGAAATTGAAATTGAGTCTAACTTAAAATAAAAACTATCATTGTTAATACGCACGTCTTTAAATGACATAATTATATTAATCAAACTTTTTTCAGTCACAAATTGTGCAGCAATATGTAGTGTTATAACTCTTGTTCCCTTTGGCTTCAACAGTTTTTCCAGCAATTTTTGTTACTTCTTTTTCATCAGAACTTGATCCAAATAAATCTACCTTGGCAACTTGTAATTAAGACTTAAATTAAAATTTGTTATAGAATATAAAATTATAGATTTATGATCACCAGTGGTAAATAGATGTATAATCTAATGCATTTAAGATATATTTATTAATTATATAATTTTCTCAGTGATATAATATATTAAGTACCAAGTGTGACATTTTTTATTTACCTCTAAAATAAAGGGCAGACAACTATCCTAACCTTTTTTAAAACGTTCACTTAATGATACAAAAGTTGCATGGATTGTATAAATGAGAACATGAACTTGGAAACCTTGAGTTAACAATGCAGTAATTTCATTTAATAGCATGCTCATATAGCTTGTACCAAGCGTTACCATAATAATTTTTTCATGTTTCACAAATCAAACACCTCACGCTCTCTAAACGAGACTTTAAAAATGTACACAGTTTCATGAAGACACCTTGTAGATTTTCTTCCAGCATGATTTTTGGTAACTTTTTTAATAGTTTCATTACAGCCCGTGCAACTGGAATTTTCAACATGTCCATTTGTTCTTTGTCAAATTCAGCATGTTTTCTATTAATTTTATGACTACGATCAGACTCTGAATACTAAGCAAGATTTTTGTTGAGCTGAGGCAATAAACCTACTGAAACTGCTTTAGTAATTTTAATGGCTGTCGATGGACATAAAACATGAATTTTGTCAAAAATCAATTCATTTAAATCGTTTTTTTCGTTTTCATTATCAACATTATCATCTACTTCCATCTCATTATTATTTTGAATTCCGTTCTGAGAAGTGTCTTCAATCTTCTCTACTGAAGTCAAATTCTGTATAACTATAGATTCTCTTTCAGCTGTTCATGATAAATTAAAATGGAATGAGTCCAATATACGTGACGACACAATACGCACTGTTTGCTTTTGGAAATCAATTGACTGGCGCATTTTATTTAAATAAAGTTTCAGTAGAGTTTCATATTGTTGCCACGGAAGTATGCGACTCATTGTAGTTACAGAATAAAAATTATTATGATATTAAAACTTATGTTTAAAGTGAAGATACTTTTAGTTAATTAGTCAATTAGATAATGCATCTATCAATCTTATGTCAATAGCAGCGTCAACAAGACTGTTTTTACCAGAGTATTTTTGAGAGCATAAAAATTGATTAGCCAGTGGCAAAAGGTAAAGTACAATTGTTTTAGGTCTTGGACAATGGTAACTCTTTTTCATGATTTCACAGAACTTAAATAATAACAATCATAAATACCACCAAATAAAATATAGTATTTAATGGTACCCCGGCAAAATATCGCCGGTAAAATATCGTGTGACCAAAATATTGCATAATTAATTAAATTGGACTTAGAATATTTTTGACTCAAGGCATAATATTCTAAGGACTTGGGAATTAAATTCGTTTGAGTATCTAACTCTAAATAATTTTACAGTATTAAATTAATTCATTTTGCATATTTTAAATAAAAACACATAGTATATTCTCACAAGTCGTAT
>CM040630.1:94989355-95004014 GCA_022818045.1 Neotoxoptera formosana
AAACAATTATAAATCACAAATGCGCCAAATTCAACAGAAATGTCATAACTACCCAATAGAACATTTTTTTTTTTTAATACGTTCATCCTACAGTCAAAATCTGATTGTCCAAATGCCTTTTGTCAAAAGCATTTAATTCATAAAGTATATCACAATGTATGTTACTATTCCTATAAAATAAAATATTCCATTTAAGCATAAAAAATTGAGTTACAATGTGTAAAAATATCAATGAATTATATTGTTTTTATTATGACAGTCAAATTACTTACGGGCTTTTCTTAACAATGATTTTGGTGAATTCGAGTAAAATATTTCTACTTTGTTGTCCAACAGTACCATAAAGTGTGGTTACAGACAATGATCCAACCTCATCTACATTTGCTACCAAGCAATTAACAGTAGCAAATAATGGAGCAATAGCCATGTCATCACCGGTGACTTTTTTCAATAAAACCGGAAACAATAAAGATAGTAAATTTGAACTTGATTGTTGATATCTCGCTAGTTCAGAAGCTCTAGTCAAAATATGGACATTTCTATTGATGCAAGGCCAAAGCCTCTCTTTTTTTGACAATTCGTTGTACAAATACAATAGTTGGAAGGTAATGATATAATAAACGAGAACCAACATTTAAGACATCTGTCAACAATAAATTTATATTAACAACATGAATATGTATTTTTAAATTTTTAGATATTATAAATTCCATTACCTACGTATTCTGAGGGTAATGAAGGTATATCAAGTGCTGGACATCACTATCAATAACTTCAAGAATAATTTGTTTTACTCCACCATGAGTCTTGTCTGATGTTAATATATCTACTAAAATTTCTATTGGCGTTAAATTATTTATAGGATATCCCAATAAACAATAGTATCTAAAAATAATTACGACAGTTGTATTTATAAATAAACAATATTCCAAATAAATGACGTAATAGAAAAAAAAATTACCATGATTTTTTTTTTTTTGTGATTAATATTAATTATTGATAAGTGGATAGAGTGAATGTAATTGCTGATAATATGTCTCGAAATCGGTTTTTTCAGTTAAGGTCTTGTTTCCATGTAATGAATAATGATGATATTCCTGAAAACAATGTGGATAAATTTATAAAAGTTAGACCACTTTATAATTCTTTTTTAAATCGTTGTAAGGAATTGCCGGTAGAAACTAATCTAGCTGTAGATGAGAAAATGGTTAAATTTAAAGGGAAACTAAGTGTCAAACAATATATGAAAGGCCAACCCTCCCCATGGGGTATTAAAATTTTTTTACTCTGCTCATACAATGGAATGGTTTACAATTTAATTTTATATCAGGGTAGTTCAACTGAAATTAATCATGATATGCAAAAAAAATATGACCTTGGGGGTTCAATATTATTACAATTAGTTGAAAATTTAAATAAAAATGAACATTATTTATTTTTTGATAATTTTTTTGGATCTTGCAATCTATTTACATCACTCGATTTTTTGGGAATTAAAGCAGCTGGGACAATTAGAATTAATCGTTTCACTAATCCTCCAGTTTTGAGTGATAAAGAACTTAATAAATTAGGAAGTGGAGCCTCTTATGAAGTTAGCTCAACAGATGGAAAAGTTGGTCTAATTAAATGGTTGGATAATAAATCTGTTATCCTCGCTTCTAGCTTTGTGACTTCGGATAACCCAGATATTACTAAGCGATATAATAAAAAAAATAAAACCTATGTTGAAGTAGGTCACCCTGAAATTGTAAAATTGTATAATGATTCAATGGGTGGGGTAGATTTGCACGACCAACTCATTAGCTGCTACAGAGTATTTATAAAATCTAGGAAATGGACTTTACGTATGATCTTTCACTACTTTGACATGGCCACTTGCAATTCATGGTTAGAATATAAAAATGATGCTGAAGCAATAAGTTTACCAAAAAAAAAAGTAATGGACTTATTAGGCTTTAAGCAAAATTTAGCATCAACATTAATTTCCATAGGGAGTTCTGTTCAAACACCTTCCAGGAAACGAGGGCGCCCATCATCATTTAACAAAATTGTAGATCAACCTAAAACGCGCACACAAAATCGTGCAATTGATAGATACCCTAATGATGTGACCAGAAAAGATAACATTGGTCATTATGTATACATAGATAGATAAAGAGATGCAACATTTGGTATTCGTTTAGTATGTGACCTACCGTATAGGGTATTCGTTTAGTATGCATGACCTACCGGATCGAAAATAATTTAAAAACAGTCAAATTAAAAATCATAAAATTAGGTTATTTTATTATTATAGTTTACGATTTACATTCAAAATCAGTCTACAAATTATCAGTAGAAAAAATGTTATAAAATTATTTTATTAGATATATATTATGTTTGGCAATACAGTTTTTGTATATCACTTATACATTTTAAAAAAATTGTCCGTACGGCATACCCCATACTCAATAATCAGTGGCTATTTTTGTGTGTACTACGACGCACTTTGTGCACTACAAAATTACAAATGTGCACTATGAAAAATAAAAATTTGCACAAATTTAAATATGTGCACTACAGAAAATCAAAAAAAGTTGCCACTGCTAATAATAATATAAATAATTGTTTTGGTAGACCACATACTAAACCCGGTAATGCAGGTAGGTCACATACTAAACTCGATTTTTGCTCGGTAGGTCACATACTAAACGAATACCCAACATTTTGTAAATTAGAGGGGTGCAAAAAAAGAACTCACATGGTATGCAAAAAATGTAATGTCCATTTATGTATAACCAAAATTAGAAATTGTTTTTATGATTATCATAATTAGTTCACATTACAATCATACCTATTATTATTATTATTATCGTATGGTAATAATATGCAAGCATTACAAACTAGATACAGATAAATACCTATTATAATGTAAGTTTATTGATCTATTTAGTACCTATATATAACTGAAGATCTTTTTTTATTATTTATTAGACACCATCTGTGTCTGATAACGCTCCACATTGCTTTAATATAACAGCACACATATTAACTGAAGATAGTAGACGTCTAGGTGGGAGAACATGTCTCAAATCAAGAGTGTTCACTATATGCCGTGTCATTTCTAAGGGACATTCTGAAACTAAAAAAAACCATTTATATAAAAGTTAAAATTAAATACCACTGTTCATCTTACAATGACTTGACAATTTAGCACTCTGAATTCCATTTGCATGAAAACAATGAGTTCAAGCTCTTCACAACATACAAGAAAACACATAATAGCAGTTCTTCGATTTTGTGCAGAACATTTGCTACCTGACTTAGGACCACCTCCACCCAACAATTTACCATAAACCATTCTAAAATATAAATATTTGTAAAATAACAATGTTTTAACAAATTAAAATGTATAGTTTTAAAAACTTGATAAAATGTTTGAATACACATCGACATATTATACTAATATTTAGCGTTTACCTCATTATAATAGGCATTAAAAGTGGTCTATGTTCTGATAATATAGCTTCACTTTCTGTGTCTACTCTAAACATAACTAATTCAGCCTTAAATAATTTTTCATTGATTAATTTATAAATGTTTTTCCTGTGAAACAAAAATTTAAATAATTTAAATTTAATGTACATAAAAATAATTTGTTGTATTTTGTACTACAATAAATATTGGTATTATTTTATGTTGCCTTACTTATAAGGAGTAACATGTTTTTGCTTAAGTGTTAACAAACAATCAAAAGCAGCTTTTTGCATCTCAGCGTTTTTGTTTGAAAAAAGACTTAAATAAACATCAAACACTTCAGACTCTTTATATATTCCTTACAAATGGTTGACATTAACTTTAAATGAGATAATAATAATCTAAAAAAAAGGTGAAAAAATCAAATAATATCATCAAACTTTCAACAGAACATAGATGATCTGAAAATATATCATACTTGGTGAGTGATTTATTTGAACTAAACGGTTCTTCAGAACTGGTATCATTTAAATTATCCTCAATATCAGTTTCAAGATTTTCTTCATCACAGTTTTGTTTGATATTCCAACTATTAGCTAATTCAGAGTTGCTCTGCATGTACTCAGATCTAAATTAAAATTAAATGTATAAAATAATTTGTATTTTAAAAGTAATTTAATACTTTAAAACCTAGTAAATATATTAACATTTTACCTATTGAAATGTAGAAAATATATTACAATACCTTTATTTTTCAATTCTATTAGTTCTCCAAAATCGACCATACTGTTCCATAGTAATATTCTGTAATTATTTATATCTACAAGCTCTGTAGTGTTATTCAACTTTTTATAACATTCAGAAATAAAGTCACCTGAAAAATTGATAACTATAAAAATGATATTAAAAGCAATATTTAATAATAAATATACTCATTAATTCTTCTTTTAGTTTGGCAGGCTTGATAATATAATCATCATGTTTGACACTCAGCTCAAGTTGTTTTTCATATACAGGCCAAAATGTCTTTGATGCTTTAGCATGAGATATTATTAACCTGACAACTGGATCCTATATAGGTCTGAAATTTATGTATAGATTTCCTAAAAGGAATTTTATGGCAATTTCTGATGCATCTTCAACTGTTTGGTATATACTCATATTTAGAAATGTAACATTATTATCTGTGTTGAATACGTAATCTAATGAAACTGGTACTATTTCTACAGATTCCAATAATTTGAATAGACTATTCCTTCCCATAGTGTGGGCGAATTTATCAATACTAATATTTTACAACTTATAAGACGTACTTGATTATATGGTGATGACAGTAAATCAATAACTTTAGTTTCTAATAATTCTTTTATGTAATTATCACTTATTTGAATATGTAAATTTGAAATTAAGACATGGGTTATTTCCAATACTAAAGTACAAAATCCAAACTTATTATTTAGAAGTGAATTTAGTTTAGGCATTAATTTATGCAAATCAAACCAATCGTTAAAATTGTCCGTCAGTCTCATAATCGTTTCAATAATGTTGAGAAAAGAAAAAAGATTGATGACATCAGCATTTTATAACTTTTTTGTTGTTATTTCAAACAAATTTTTTAAAATTGTTGTAGAATTTTTTTTATTGTTCCAAAAATGCTGAAGTAAAATCAAATAACATGGAACATCATCAGCTTCACAATTGTTAATTTGAATTTCTTCTAAACATTTGAGAATTTAATTCCCAATTATTTCACTGGCATTATGTCTGGATAAATAAGCAATGTATTATTATTAAAGTTGATTAAATTAATATAATATGCAGCTTAATTTTTAGAATAAATTCTTATTTAATCTTTAAAGTTGTTGAAACTTTCTATGTTAATTACAGATAAAAAATGTAATAAGATGAGTTTACTTGTATGGAGAATATAATTTATTATATTAAACTATGTTGTTACCTTCCATAAAACGTATTCTTGTAATTAATCCTCCATTTGTCAAAGTTATAAGATCTGAGTGGAGAATTATCATTTAACTATTTAAGTATCTAGTTAAGCAAATAATCATAGATTTGGGAATTTAAAATATTTTTGGAATAATTGAAAGTTTAAAATTTATATAGGAGTACATTTGCTCAGTAAACGCTACTAAAATATTGATATTTTTTAAAGACATAATCTTTAAATAAAAATATGTAAATTAACTGAAAATTAAAATGTATAAAATGTATATTACTTACTTTTTCTATTAAAACATTAGATTGATATGATGGCAGACCAATATTTGATAGGCAGAGTGTAACCTTACAATAGAACTCAAAGTATGTAAATGATCCTGAGCTAACAGGGGTACACAATTCAAATAACCAAGTACCTATTTGAATTCTTTGATCAAATTTTGAATGCATGATCCATTTTTATGAGTTAAAAATTGATAGCAAAGAATCAAAGCTTGATTTAAATTGTAGGTAGTCCTTTCATTTTGAATGTTATTATAATTTGTCAAAAACGCAGATGTAGGTTTCTAAAATAAAAACATTCAATATTATATAAAAAAAAAATCTATATATTCAATACTTTATACATTGAGTATTGTACATATAGGTGTACACTTCTTAGGTTCAATATGTCCAAGAATATTATCAAACAACATGTTCAATACATCATTCAATAATTTATATGAAATGTCGGTATCAGAAAGATAATTTAAGTAAACTGGTAAAAAGTAATCCGCACAAGTATGTAAGCCACCAGCCATGCCTTTGATTACTTCAAAAAGAAGTTTGGAACAACCATATATACTCTAAAATATATCAAATTAATTAAGCAGGTACAAAATATTATAATTGTATTAAATAATATATTTTACATCTTGTCTATGCTTTAAGTTTTTGAAAACCATTTTCAAAAAGTTTTTCTTGTCTTTTACTTTTCTGGCTACAAATGAAAAACTTTCTGCTGCAAAATCATTAATATATGATGGTTGGTCATCTCCAAGCAACATAACAATACATTCAAATACGGGGTTTGATATCACGTACAATCAAACGCCATAGAAACTTGAATAAATAAGCTAAACAAGTAATGGCCACTCTATTGGCTCAGCATCTTTTTTCCGTAATAGTATTATCCATAGTCTTAAAAACTCAGGGAAATATTCATAGAATTCTTGTTGTAAGTCTTGAGCAAATGCAACAACAAACCTTTAAAATAATAATACCATAGTAAAATTATACCAACAGGTGAATTCAGTATACAAAATACAGCAATACTAAATGAAAATATGAGTTAAGTCTTACTCAAATGCAGCTTGAATTGAAAGTGGATCAGAATCATCCATGTATTTAAATAACACTAGAGAAATATATCAATCACATTTTCTTGCCAAGAGTCGAGGCAAGCTTGTCAACTGCGATGGTCTTAGATTAATGCATAATTGATTATAACTCTCAGATCTGTTTAAATCATTCCATCGTCCAATGGCCTGGAAAAATCCAGTCTTTGAGTGTCATCAAAATCTTCATTGCTATGCCCAACCCGATAATGAAACACATCAACATCAATTTCTGATATTCTTAATGGTTGAAACTAAAGGTCAACTCAAGATATTTAGCACAATATGGTTGGAATTATATTCAATAATAATAATAATATAAGTATCAGCCAATGTTAATTTATAAACCTAAAATATTATTATCATACAATTATATTGAACTCGTTATATTTACTCTTCGGTGTTCTTACCTTAAACCTATTATATTCTTTATGCCGGTGAGGTTTCATCTTGCTAAAATTACGTTAAACACATAAGACTTAAATTACTAATGTCAAAAAAAATTCATGATTCATATAAAAATGATATTTGATAAACACTTACAGCCTACAGGCTACAGGCTACAGTCACGACAGGTCCACGGATAATAGATATATCTATTATCCGTGCGACAGGTCGGCTATCAACACAGACGTCGTTAGTGATAAGCTGAAAATGTATTGATCAAACCCACGATGTAGATTTCTCGGCAGTTTAGTAGTACATTAGAACAAATGTAGGTAGCGCCTCCATTCGCCCGAAGCCCGGTTTTTATATTGTCAATACATTGTTTTTAATGTAAAATATTAAAAATGTACCTCAAGAAATTAATAATTAAAAAATACCTCTAAATAACCTCCAGAGATTGATTATCCTAAAGTAAAATTAAATATTTATATTAATTAATTGCTTTTTTTTTTATTAATCATCACTTCTGTTACTTAATCATTTATCTTTTTTACTATTTTGACTAGGTATGGTGCTTTGTAAATATTGTGTATAAAATCAATTTAGTTGTTTTTATTTGATAATACACAGTGCAAACTTTTTTTTTTAGGTCAGAATTTATCTATTTTAGAATATAGAGAATTCAGATTATCTCAAAGGGCCTTCAAATGTTAGACTTTCTGGAAAAAAAATATCTGAGTTAAGGTGGTTCCAGTCGGTCAAAAAAAAAATCGTTTTTAGACCCTCAGCTGTGACAAGATTGTGAGACTTTAGATGTTTCGATTTTAATTCTGTAAAAATAATAACGTTACTCATCATGTATACTCTAGAGAACCGTCGCAGCTTTTTTTTAAAGTTTGAACTTTTGATAATATTATACAAATTTTAGTTTGTACAACATTTTTGTTCAATCATATGTATTAAAGAAATTAATATTTCTAAAAAATTCTTCTTCGGTTCTTTAGAGGAGGTGTTCATAAATGGTTGGATTTTTACAGAATTAAATTCGCACCAACCTAAGTCTAACATTTTTGTCACAGACGAGATATTATGTTTTTACTCAAAAAGTAACCGTATACTTTTTCCTAATTTAATTAACTGCCATGTGCCTGCGAGTGCGAGAACGCCGATAATAATTAAGCGTGCACACACACTAATGTTCATTTACACTCGCACACATTGACATGACCCGGTTGTAGATGTCATATAATTTGCCTAATTCTTACTCCTTAAAAAATGACTAACTGGAACCCTAGAATAATTATTACCTACTAAAATGGAGACCATTTGTTACTTCAGAGTTTTGTAGAAAACCTAGAGAAGTTCAAGATATTCTTCGATGGAAGTCTATACAGAGTTTCGATTATTTCTAATTTATATCGGACCGTTTGTACTCAAAGATAATATAACTGATGATGAACGTTATGGTAATTTCATGTGTTTAAATGTGACAATGGTCATTCTTTTGAGTCCGTATCATCAAAATTTATCCTCTTATGCTCAAACACTTTGTTAGAATATACTTTGTGGAAACTTTAGAAAATATTTATGGGACTCATAATGTATCGCACAATGTTCATAGTCGCTATTACGCATAACATCTGATTATGAGCGATGTGGACCATTGGATAAATGTAGTTGCTACCGTTTGAGAACTATGTGAAATAAATCAAGTCAATGTTGAGAAAACGTGAAAAACCATTGCAACAGTTACAATGAACCGTTATAGTGAACAAAAATATACTAAAATGTATCACTCCTCTACCTGTAAAAGTTATTCTTTAAAAAAAATGCATACATCTGACCCACTGCCAGATTTTGCAAGTTTTACCAGAATATCAATATTAATGTCTAATTTTTAATAATTTTAAAATTAAAATTAATTGCAAGAGAGATTGATTTATTTTAACCAACTGTAATCGTGATTTTGTTAAAACCCGTGTAAATGAGGAAAAAGGAACTTTTAAAATATTAGGAAAACATTTTATAAACAAGCTACACAACCGGCATACACAAAACCTGTGGATTCAACTATTTTAAATATTTATTTAGTCAATAATATATCAACTAACTTTTAATAATTATTTAATATTAATGAAATAAGTAAAAAAATTATGGTACTGCCTTTTAAAAGATAGATGTGTGGCATTACATATCTTACATTCTGAAATCTATAAAAAATAAACTATAACATAATGAAACTACATTACAAATAATAAATGTAATGATAATATAATAAACTGTATATATAATTTATAATACAAATGTAAATATAATTAATTAAATAGTTAAGGTAATTTAGTATTATAATTTAATTTATATAATATTATTGTCAACAATTGTCAAATTATTCCATTTTTTGTAATTATTTTTCAATAATAATAATAGATCAAAATAGACCAAAAATAGACCCCCATAATAGATCATAATATAATATTAGCATTGATTTTAGAATATACTAAGAAATATACTAATATACTAATATACTATTTTAGTATATTCTAAAATCAATGATATTAGTAAAAAAAAAGGTCATCATTATATATATAATTACACATTTTTACAAGGGAGACCCCGTGGAAGTAGTTCCAAGTACACGGTTCAAAAATAATAAAAGTGCCTGGCCTAATAAATTATCAAATGTGAAAAAATTTGTAACTTGAAAAAACAATTCCCAACAAATTTGATTTTAATTGGTTTCCTGCACGTCAACTTAGTCGTAGTTTTGGTAATAATAATTCTAAAATTTACATTATTAATATTATATTTCAAATATATTAATATTTTATTATTTTAGCTTCATATGATGAAGCAAAAAGTAAATTAACTACTGCTGAATTTAAATCTTATTTATGTACTGCTGAAGATGAACGTTATACCCGTCAAATTAGAGCCAACAAGACAGTCAGTAAAATCATAAAAGGTTCAAGAAGTAAAAAAATGAAGAGACCACCTTCTGTGTTTTGTATGACTTTATATTATATTAAATTATGTATTTGTATGATTTAAGCTAATCAGTTTAATATTATTATTATTATTATTTATATATTTATTTAATATATTATGTTATAAAAATGTAATATATTATATAGGTATATTATAATATAAATTATTTTAAGCTATATAATAACATTTTTTTTTTATCAGTTAACAAAGAAAAATATACTCCAATCAAATTAAATGCTCAGCAGAAAAAAGAAAAAGATTCATATTATAATGATGTAAATAGAAGTTTTATTTCACTGATGATGATAATAATTTTGAGAAAAAATCTTCAAAGAATCTTGGTAACTATTATGGATATAACTTTGTATTGTTTTCAAATAAACTAACTAAATAAATATGCATATTGTAGACACAACTCCAATGAGTAATAACAATAATGTATCAAGTCATGTTTTACAAAAAAGTTCATATTCAAAAAGCAGATCAAATGTAAATAAAAGTCTTTTCACTGATAATGTATTATATTCTTCTGAGAAAAAAATCTTTGAAAAGTATGTAGGTATATCAAACAATTAATTCAAAACATACAATTTAGGGATCATTGTTTTTGTTGTGTTTCTGCATTATAAATTATAATAATAATTACTGAATAGTATCAAAATAATTTAGAATGTATAAATAATAAAAAAGTAGTAATAATATATAACATGGTTATTTTTAAGCAAAATAATAACATATATTTTTTTTTTTTATGTAGAATTTAAAACACTACAAAATTATAAAGCTACATTTTTATTTCAAAATTAATTATTTTTTTACTAATTTTAGATTAGCACCGTAGATAAGCTTTGTCTACTCTCTCAAATCGAATGCCTGAACTCCGTCACTCTAAAATTTAAATGCATAATATATATACAATATACATATATATATATATTTATGAAACCAGCCACTGCTGGCCTTAAAATCTTCAGGGCCCTTAAGTTTTGTATTCATCTAGAGAGCTTTTTCACATATGAGTGGTCCAGAAATTGGTTCATTTAAGCTTCGTTTTTGTGTAAACCACATTTCCATTGCTTTGTCAAGATCTTGATATTTTGCGACTTTCATAACTTTCCTTCTTTTTACTCCATCACCACTATCCATCTTAGACGCAAAATCCATGACTGCATGACGGTTGTTTTTAATAACTGTAACTGTTGCTTTACCTATATTGTAAAGACGGGCTAAAGATACGCTAGTCTCACCTTTGTCCAGTTTAGCAAGAATTTCTATTTTTTGTTCCATCGTAAGAACATGACGTTTATGAACTGTCCATCGAGCTCACCGATAGTTGGGGAGCACCGTTCGAAGTGTTAGATAAGTGTTCAGTGAAACCGTAATTCACATTCCCACTAGCCAGTCCCGGGATGGAATTATTAGCTTGATGATTTTCATTAGCATTATCAGGTTGTCGTCGGTCCTGCACTACACTGCTAGTTGACTGCGCCAGAGATACACGTGACCCACCATGCACGGACACCAACGACTGATCGTATCCACGACAGGAATTGGCTGTTGCCTTAGAAAAGGCAATTAGTTCAAGCATTTCAGTGCCTAAAGAAGTCGTATATTCGGACAATAAATCCAATTCTATTACACAGTCTAAAAACGCATCGTCCTCCGCCGTAAAAGAAGACCAAATATTAACGTACATTTCACCAGCCCCCCCAAGTTAAAAAACCGTTGTTTTTTCTTCACCATTAATTAGTGTGGAATTTGTGTGAATTTGTGCGAATATTTTCAGAATTTGTGCGATAAAAAATTTAGGACAAATTCAAAAAAACTTTGGGGGGGCTGGTGAAATGTTCGCTGGCCCCCCTAAGTGTAATTAATCGGCTTTTCTGGATTTTTTTTAACCAAAAATTAGTGCGCCATTAGTGTGAATTTGTGCGACAAAAATCGAAATTTTTCGAGCTACCCTTAACCCCCAAAATAACGTTTTACCGTTTTGGCCATTTCCCCAGCCCCCCCTCGAGGGCGAAAATCCGGCTTTTCTGGATTTTTTTTTAACCAAAAATTAGTGCGCCATTAGTGTGAATTTGTGTGACAAAAATCGAAATTTTTCGAGCTACCCGCAAAACGAGGGACAAGCAACTGGGAACAATTCGACGACACAAAAAAAAAACCAATTCCTATCAAAGATACAAAAGTTGTAAATTGCGAATTTCTTGTATACTCAATATAATACAAATTAAATGTTAAATGTTAAATTTTTAATTTGTTCATGCATTTCATTTCAAAATAATACTGAAACAACAAATTTTAAAAGTCCAACAGTGTCAAACAAATCGAGGTGATCATTTATAACATAAATTATGTCTTAACAAACTGCTAGTGTGGACTTGACAGCGCTAAAGATGAAATTAGCACTCCAGTAAAAATAAAGACCGATTAATTTTTAAAGGTTGTCCAATAATGTCCAACATTAACCAAAATATTTGTAATATGGTATACAAATCAGTGTCCACTAAAGTAGCGCTGCCAGGTTCACAAGAGTCATTCATCTGTAGTGCATAAAGTAGACATTGGTCTCATTCATATAATGCCTATCGTCAAGTTCAGAAAAGTTTGGACAATCAACCTAACACCAAATTATGATGGTATAGAAAAGCGTTACTTTAACTGTATTCAATGGAACCCCGGGGTTCTGCGGAGATCACTTCAGGGTTCCGCGAAACTCTTATTTAAATTAAAATTTAGACGTCCTGTTTGTCTTTTTTTAATATTATACACATTATTATTATATGAAATGACTATAATTTTTATTGCAAATAATCCTTACATAAAATTACTATTAAAACGAAGTAGGGGTTCTAATTGCGAGCTGTAATAACTTATTGTTGAAATCTAAATAAAAAAATCTAAAACGCAGAAAAAAAAGAGGGATGCAACGATAAAACGTTATTTTGGGGGTTAAGGGTAACTCGAAAAATTTCGATTTTTGTCACACAAATTCACACTAATGGCGCACTAATTTTTGGTTAAAAAAAAATCCAGAAAAGCCGGATTTTCGCCCTCGAGGAGGGCTGGGGAAATGGCCAAAACGGTAAAACGTTATTTTGGGGGTTAAGGGTAGCTCGAAAAATTTCGATTTTTGTCACACAAATTCACACTAATGGCGCACTAATTTTTGGTAAAAAAAAAATCCAGAAAAGCCGATTAATTACACTTAGGGGGGCCAGCGAACATTTCACCAGCCCCCCCAAAGTTTTTTTGAATTTGTCCTAAATTTTTTATCGCACAAATTCTGAAAATATTCGCACAAATTCACACAAATTCCACACTAATTAATGGTGAAGAAAAAACAACGGTTTTTTAACTTGGGGGGGCTGGTGAAATGTACGTCAAATATTATCGAGCTCTTCGACCAACACCAACAGTTGTGGCGCGATCTCCGGTTTGTTAGTACACCTCTAAGCTACCGCGTGTATTGACCGGATACGGTCTACGTAATTGCTACGTTTAATCATGGCTCTGCTCTTAGCACAAGCTAAGCGATCTGCTTCAGACACCCCAGCCATAATTATTCCAATGTTTTACCAATTAATGAAGGTTACGCCCTAACACAATTATTAAAAGTAATGGGTATAGATTTAACTTTTAAAAACAAAAATACCTAATTGCGAATAATACAAAATAAGCTCAATGTCAATAATAAATCAATTGAGATTTAACCTAAATAATAAGGCTATAACGTGAGGGCAGTACAGATGAAATGGCATTTTTTGAAAAAATAAAAATATATTAGGTAACTAATTAGATTGAAAAAAAAATTCAAATATCTATCAATAATTTAAAAGAAGTCTTAATGTTTCAAATTTTTTATCATGTATAGAAAATTATAATATAAGTTATAATAGAATGTTGCAAGTGTCTACCATCAGTATTTTATAAACCATAAAATTGCTTAAGAAAAATTGTTATTTTACATTTAATATCTAATTTTGTCAACATTTGAACTTCAAATACTCATGAAAAGAAAATGTGACTATGTAATTTCAAAAAAGTTTTTAATTGCTGATGAAAAACTTAAAAGGAATCTTGTTTATTAAATATTTATTAGTATAAAGTAATATGAGTATAAGTTTTTTGACTTAGAAACAATATTTTTTCAATATAATTCAAAAAAAATTAACAATTTTTACTTTTAAACAAATTAATGTTTCTTTAACTATACTATTCGATTGCTACACATTGATACTTTTACATTATTTTTACATTAATTATAAAATTGAAGATGTTTATTTCAATAAAATCACTAGATACAAACACTCATTTCAGCCAAGTAAAGCCTTAGTTCTTACTCCTAGAACATGATATACTTTATGAAAACTCAGTGCTCCATGTTCAAACCTCAAAGCCAATAATAAAAAATATTGATTATTACAAAGCACAATTAATTTGCCTGTACAATATTACATTATATTATGTAGTTCAATATTCTGCACATAATTTTT
>CM040630.1:95004114-95041528 GCA_022818045.1 Neotoxoptera formosana
ACACAGTAATCATATCTAATACCTAAATATATATATATGATAAACAGTAAGACACATGTTTATTGTAAATGTGTTTTTTATGTTTTTAACTGTTTTAATCTCTTGATGTATTGTTTAATAATAATTAAAACTTGTCTTACATCTAATCAACCAATTTACTGATGCCCGATATTCACTTAAGTTTTTAAACCGATAGAGTTTAAATTGATTACTATGCTCCGACTTGGCTGTACAGCTCCAAAAAGACGTGAGGTATCAGACGAACTTCTAAATAATGTTTTTGATCTTAGATAATAAAGAATGGATAGGCCATGTTCCCGAACACACTAACCTAAAGTGCCTTCTTTTTTTTTATTCCTTGAATTTATTTTTAATTCCAGATTTTATTCTAGTCTTCCACTCATTTTCAAATAGAGGCAGTTGCTATGTAAATTGTTAATAATAACAAAAAATTACAATAACAGCATAATATCATAATATCATAATAATAAAAAAAAATATATAATAATTATTAATTAAAAAGAGGCAATTGCAATGAAAATCATTAATAATAATAAAAAGTTATAAAAACAATATTATTACAACATAATATAATAAATATATTCTTTTTATCTATATCCGGGGAAACATATTCTGGTTTTCATTGACGAGGCATTCGTTACCGGGCGATTGAATAAAAAAACTTCTTAAATCTGGTTGTTCTTTTTAATATTGCAATAGTAATTTTTTTAATAACGCATTGGTTTTCGCAGATGTCACTTAATAATATTCATTGAGATACACAATTTTTACTAGAAAAAGCATATACCTACAATTTTATATGATTTTTTACCACTGCTATTATAATTCAATCTATCTACAGTAAGTTATCATACTTACTTTATACATACACAAAAAAACATTAAATGCATTCGTGAATCTATAATTCTGAAATGGTGCGGGCCCTGGAGGGGGGCTAAACTTTTTCAGAAAAAATCCAAAAGATATACTATTAATAGATATAAAACTATACAGAATATCACTCAGGTGTGTCGTATATGCACCTTTCAGGTGATATACATATCTAACGACTCTTGAGTCACCAAAAGACCATGAACCGGTTACAGTTTGGCTCTCAAAAGTCGATATCGCTACCTTACTGTTTAGACTTTCAATTCTCAACGACCATAAATTAACCGGTTACAGATTAGATTGAAAGAATACAATAACGTAGACCTACCTTCACCGTTTAAACCTTTAAATCCTCAACGACCATAAATTAACCGGTTACAGATCGGATTCAAGGAGTTCGGTAGAATCGTGTGGCTACTCAAACAAAACAATTTAATTTTGTCGGAAACATTTTTATTTTGACACAAAATAATAATTAAATATAAAAAACACTTAGTCTGCACTACGACCGTCGTACACACGTACAGTCGTTGTTACTGCTTTGTCGCTGAATTCTCAGCGACAACGGGACTCCCCGTACTGCGAGTGTGGCAATCTTATATACTACATTTTATTTCACCTCAGCACATCTTGCTTCACGGGCCTGACCTATCCTAATAACTTAGTTGTTATAAACTATTCCCACCTATAAAACGTATAAAAATTAATTATGTCAGCGACTGTTTTCAATTTACGACAGGTGACTATATTAATTAAAACAATTATAAATAAACGAATTCATAATTCGTTTTGTTAAAAATGTATTTAAAAAGAGGTCATGATGAGTATTATAAGTAATAATTGTCTAATATATTGAGTTGTATTTAGAACATCAATGATATGATTGATAAATATTATTTTTAATTATGAATAATTTAAATTAAATACTACATTATTTTTAACTGTTAGTAATGCATTTAGTTTTTAATGTAATATAAAACAAGTACAATTAAATTGTGTATTAATTATTTTTTTATGATTTTAGTTGACGTGCAAGTATAATGGGTGACCACCGAATCAGAAACCCGCTGTCTTATTATTTAACTGATAATGTAATTAATGACTATATGCAACTTATTGTTCAACGTTACCCAGACATGTATGTTTTTGATTCATATTTTTTTCAAAATCTTAACAAAAACGGATACGGAGCTGTAAAGAAATGGACTAAAAACGTTGACATATTTTCCAAACGAAAGATCTTTGTCCCTATAAATGTAATAAATATAAAACACTGGGTCATGATTTGTGTTGATTTAGAAAATAAACGCGTTGAATATTATGACAGTCTGATGTTAAAAGAATACGGCGAAACGTGTATACATAGAATATATAACTATTTGATTTATGAGCACAAAAATAAAAAAGGAACTGATTTAAACCTAATGGAATGGAGTTTAGAGTCTCGAGAAGACATCCCAAAACAGCAATATGGTTACGATTGTGGTGTGTTTGTCTGTACATACTCGGAATACCTTGCGAGAGGCGCACCGTTTAATTTCACGAATGACCACATGCAATCCTATAGACAGCTAATTGCTTATGAATTAACATTTAAGAGATTAGTAGATGTTACCGCTGAAACATGCGATATTGATGAGTTTATACAAAATACTATAAACCGACCTCCTAATAATGCTAGAATATTATAATGAAACGGTGAGTACAGGCCACGATTTCGGTTCGTGTAGTGAGTCGTCGATCATTAACGCGCGCTATTGTTGCAGGCCAGCGAGAGAGCGCCTGTTGTGGCCTTAACCGGCAGCACCCAGGAGCCGGACGAAGTCGATAGAGACAGCAGTGTGGTGCAAGTCTTGGAGCTCGGCGACAAGACCAAACTCAGGCTGACTTTGGAGCTCTTTTGGAATTCTCGTCCTTTCTTATGGTTTTTTTGTTTTCCCTGGCCCTTTTAAAAATTATTGGGAATTCTTATTACTTATTCTTCTTATTGTAATTTTAAAATAAAATTTAACTTCATAGAAATTAAAATAAATAAGTATAACAAGATCTGTAATATTTTTTTTTTAAATTTATATTTGTTCAATGTAAATATTGTTGATTACTTTTCAAAAATAAAATATTTCAAAAAAAAGTTTAAAATTGTCAAGTTATTATCTTGTATGTATCTCTTTATGCAACTTCTTTTAAATGGCCAATATTGTTTTACAGTTATTTTGTGATTTATTATTTTTAAAAAAATAATAACATTAAACAAAATTACATACTTTTATTTGGATATATTTTTAAAATTTTACAAATAAAATGTATTAGATTACTGATAAATGTAGAGGGAAAATGTTTAAGTCAACTGACATATTATTTGGTAATGGTGGATAAATAGTTCATCCTGTTCTTATTCCGTTATTAATTAAAAAATTCAAATTATTTCAATCATTTATGAGGGTAATATTGAAATACTAATATTTTTAAATCGTAGAAAAGATATGTCAGGACAAATATATAATAATAAAAGCATGCAATTACATTATATAATTGAATTATTTTTTTCATTATTCTAATCGAAATAAAACTATACCCAATCAAATAACAAACAAATAATTTAAAGTTCCAATATCTGTATGATTAGTTGAAAATATTAATTTTATACATTTGGAATTTATTATTTAATATTTATATATAAATCCTTAACGAAGTCCAATCAATTATTGACAAAAAACTATTTAAGTCCAAGGTTAAATAAATTATATTTCAAAAAAACAATATTACTGATTATTATTACCAGAAATGTTTGTTATTATTATTAGGTAATATTGTAAGCCTAGAAAATGTTTTGATTGTTTCAATATTGATAAAAAAAAATTTGTTGAGTCTAATTTCTCGAAAATTGAATACAAAGATCCTCTTAAGTTTTTAAAATAGCAGAGGTAAATTTTTTGCGTAAGTTGTAATGAATGCGATTTTAAAAATATTTAAAATATATCTGCCCCCTTCTTTTAAGCGTTTAAAGTTAAAATATTGACCAAATTCATCAAAATCTTGAATGTTTGCAAATTATTCTGTAGTTAAAAATATATAATATTATCAGTTTTTATAGCCAAGGATTAAACATTTAGAACAAGTTTTGTTGTAAGTATTTAATTGTAGGTATAACCAAAAAATCAAAAAAAATAATTGTTATACACATATACATAAACATATATATTATATAGATACTATTTTTCATTTTTACAATAATTTAAAAAAAATTTTAACTAATGATCAGTAGTTGGGTTATAAAATAATATATAATAATATAATATAGGTAATAGCATTGGCTATATAGCAATGTTTATACTTTTATAGTAATTATTTATTAAATTATATTTCAAAAATTGAACTGTTTTTAAACCAGAGGAAAACTTTTTATTTTCACACTACCACTTTTCTTTAACGGATTTTAAAACCGTTGTTTATAATAATTAAAGTTATTTAAACATAGCAAACCTTTGGATGATAAAACCAACCTAATGGATAAAATAAATAATAATGGTAACAACCTGTTCAGAGTTGGAATTTAGAATGGAGGAGTGATTGAAAGAAACGTTCAGGGAGTTAATATAGAAGTCACTAAGTCAAGACGTTTTCCAGAGAGTGAAGGATAGTCCAAAAGGAATATATGGGATAAATCGCAGATGCTGTACTCCATATGAATTGTACAGAATTGAGAATCATTGTAGGAATTATATTACAAATATGTTATTTGTAGGAAAGTGAGGGTAATATATGTAGACGATTGAACTGTATAATAAAAGTTCTAGATAGCGATAGATTTTTGACTATTTTGTTTATTTAAAACTTTGGCTAAATTATACCAACAAACGGAAAAAATATTAGAAACATGGCATCCTTGGAGTGGGGTAAAATCTGTCCCAGGAATTAGAGACAAAGAAGGACAAACGGATAAATCGTCAATTTCATAACGGATGAACTTAAACGTGCCTAATGTATAACAACGATTTCGTTTCGTGAACGATATGATTATTTATCAGTCAGTGTAACAATGTAATTTAATAAATCGACAGTAAAATTTCAGTGCAGTTATTCTACAAAAATAGTTCATAGTTGTAATCGGTGGAGTTTGCCATCAGTGAAGTTAACATTTTTTTTTCGGGTAAAAAAAAAGTACCGGTAGAGTTTACATGTAATAAATCCAGTGCACCCGAATTTTTTCTGAACGATTGAACTGTATAATAAAAGTTCTAGATTGCGATAGATTTTTGAACAAAATATTATTAATAATATTGGGAACAATAGATTTAAAACTGGAGGCTAAATTAACGTGTAAATTATACCAATAAACAGAACAAAGATTAGAAATATGGCATCCTAGGAATGGGGTATAGTCTGCAGTGGAGTCATTTCAGTTTTTTTTAGACTAGAGCAACCACTCACTGATTTGCCGACTTAACATTTTTTTCACGTAGATTCCCATACTATAAAGCTATTGTACGCAAGTGTGGGGGGGGGGTATATTTTCAGGTATTTAACGTCACACGCCCGATTTTGAAGTATTAAATATAAACACTTTTGTCAAATATTTAATAGAAAGTCAAATATGACAAAATTGAGTAGGTAATGTGTAAATAATTAATAAATAGGTTATAGGTACCTTTTAATACTGATTTACAAGCAGTTGACAGAATTTACAGCATCTAAATACTCAACACTTTGATTAATAATATAATATACTTCTTTGAAAAATACAACAACAAAATGTGATTGCTGTAAATAATTATGTATAATTTACATTTTTTTAATAATATAAAATATAATCATTAGGTAGATTAAACAGTTAATTGTTAAAGGATAACGGCGGTCTTTTAAATGTGTACATTTATCAACAGCTTTGTCTATACTTGTCTACTGTCTTAATTATTCAAGGACTACAAAGTACGTACTATGCGGAGTGCCAGTGTCTAAAATCTAAATGTGTGAGCGACAAGTACCAACTTGAACACGGTGGCTGTTCGGTTAGCAGTAATTAATTGACAAAATAATTATAAATTTGTTTATTTATCAAAAAATATCAATATTATGATTTATTACAATGGCCTTACCAAGTTAAGGGGATTCGATACCGACCTGTTTTAAGGAGTTAAATATAGGCGATTTCTATAGTACGTGAGTGCAAGACATGGTTATGTGCGTGTAGTAACTGATTATTATTAGTGTGAGTTGACTCCTGCACCACCACTCATCTCACGCACGACCATGTCAACGTGTACAAGGTCATGAGCGCGAGGAAATTAAATCGACCGGTTTTTCGACTAAAACATCCAATCTTTTGTCCATCATTCCGGTGGACCCAATAATGCGATAAAACTTTTAAAAACTGATTTGAATTCGTTATTATGTCTTCTTGAGATCGGCCGAGCCACTTTTTCGAATTTACAATTTTAATTCAGTGTAATTAAAACTTACAATTTTTTAGATTTCACAATTTCTAAGTCCATATTATAAAAATTAGGGGCCGAAAAAGTGAAGCGGCCGATCTCAAGAAGACATAATAACGAATCCAAATCAGTTTTTAAAAGTCTTATCGCATTATTAGGTCCATCGGACTGATGGACAAAAGATAGGTATGTTTTAGTCGAAAAACTGGTCGGTATTGAATAATCCCCTTAAAGTTAAAATTTTGACCAAATTCATCAAAATCTTGAACGTTTGCAATTATTTTGTAGTTAAAAATTTATAAAATTATCAGTTTTTATAGCTAAGGATTGAAAATTTAGAACAAGTTTTGTCGTAAGTATTTAATAGTGTAACCAAAAAATTAAAAAAAAAATTTTTATAGACATAATAAAGGATGCCACTTATTTTCTTAAGTTAAATTTTTTACTAGTGCGCCCCCTAATTTTGTTTTTACATATATTTTAAATACAAATCCGTAGTTTAAGCTTAATTGAACAAATTTAACATGTGGCGACTAAAGCCGAAAGTTGAGTAATAATAATTAATAAGTATTTCAGTTTTAATAGAATATAGAACTAATATTATAGTTATTATTATAAAATATAAATGATAGCGATATCTATCTCATTATCATTATTACGCAACATCGTGTACTTATTGAATATTATTAATAATCTTTTATCGTACTTGGGAATATTCCGTTGCGTCCTATGTCCATTTATTTGCATTGCAGTTATCGAACCAAATAATAAAACAATAAAACATAGTGTCAGACGTCAGTGTAATTTGTTGTGCAGTAACGGTACGTCGCGCATCGGTACCTATATATTTAATTATTACCTCGGTGATTATTCAAATATTTAAAATGTCGTCGCGTGAAAAGTTATTTATTATTGGGTACATGAATCATCAAATAACAGGCTCAAAATTGCCTTCTAAAGGTGACCGTCTAAAAGTCTTATTTTATAGTATGAGAATAACAAAATTAAATTTAAACGATAGTGCTTCTCTAGTGATTGAGGAATGTATAGTGTTTTGGAAAAAAGCTAGGATTCCGACACAAGTAACTCATAGGTGCAAAGCTAAGTTAATTAAACTTTACCAGGAGTGGAAAGGTATTTTAAAAAATAAAAATAAAACCAATCAAACATTTAAACAAAAAGAACAATTATTCAGTGATTCTATAAATGACCTTTTTGATATTGCTCATCAAGATGCGCTTACTATGATACGCATACAAGAGGATTAGTTGTTTTTACTGAAACAAAGAGAAAAAGGACGTCCAGCCGTCCAGGTTCGATGCTTGGCGTAGACATAAAATTAACAAATATTGAAAAGATAGATAGATATTATTTATTTTGGTTGTAGACACCATATATTTGAGATAATTCTAGCTGACTTTTTTAAAAAATGTAAAATCTCACCTATGACAGGTCCAGATATTCCTTTATTCAAACGATTTAAGGCAAAATGGGATACTCTAAACTTAAATAAATTTGTTACCGGAATCTCTAACATAGATATAAAAAATGCATTAGGAAACAACTACATTGACATAGTGGAATATGCAATACTTAAACTTTCGACAAATTTAATCCGAGACGATTATAAAGAATTATTGGATTTAATGATTATTTTTTTGGGAGAAGTACCTCCTGGTGGAATTAAGTTTAAAAAACCAGGTGCATACTATCATGCAAGGTGGATGGCCAAAGGCATCTATTGTCTCAAAATGTATTTATTTAACAAATAATGAGGTTAATTCTATTTTTCATTTCAATTTGTTTTTAATTAAATGCTATGTACGCTTCTGGTTTTCTGCGCCAAATGCCAATGAAGCTCCATTAAATGATATCATGTTTTTAAGAACTTGCTACGAGTATTGTACAATTAATGAAATGATTTCAAATTCTTCAATTCAAAAGTTTCTTAGACATTTGTATTATTTAAATGAAGAATGTATCACGTTAGCACTGTTTGATAACAGAATAAATGAAGACACCAAAATGAAAATGGCCCAAAAAATGATAGCAATTGATGACGAAGAGGACTACAAACGAGAAATAACAGAAAAAAAAATAATTTTGAATAAAGAAGAATTAATTTGCCTTTTAGAAAATGACGATAATAATATTTTATCCAAATATATGGAGTAATTTATCCGAATTCATAGAAGGGGAAAAAATAGTTAGTAATCTTAAAGTAGTAAACGATCCGGCAGAACGAAGTATAAAATTAATGGAAGAGTTCAATCATAAAATTACAAAAGATGAAGACCAAAAGCAATTTCTATTAAAAGTAAATGATAAATATTAATTTTATGAAATATAGCATAATATATTAACAAACATTTTTATATTTTCAGACTGTTCAAGATTATCGTAAGAAATATCCAAAATCTGCTACATTGAAAGATCTTAAAAAACCTTTATAAAAATGTTGTCTTTTAAATAAGTAAATTTATTTTGTTATAATAATTAAAACATCTAATTGTATAGTGCATCAGAAATATAAAATATAAATTTTTCTCAAATATAAAATTAAAGCAATTATACACCAAAACTAACATTTTACTCTTTTCCATAAAACTTTGAGCTTAAGTCGCCACCTGTTAATTAAGTTCGATCAAGCTCAAATTTTACAGGCATTAATTTTAGGTGTATTGTAACAAAATTCCAGCCCGCACTTTTAAAAATTTGGCAAAAATATTTTTCTTCATATCAGTAACTGGCACCCTAAATTTATTGTCTATCATATACATACATATATATGTAGACACTATTGTTTATTTTTACACTAATTTAAAAAAAATGTTAACAATAATGATCTGTAGTTGGTTTATAAAATAATATATAATATAGGTAATAGTTATGTTTATAATTTTATAGTTATTATTTATCAAATTATATTTCAAAAATTAAACTAACTGTTTTTAAGTCGGAGGAATGCTTTTTATTTTCACACCACCACTTGTCTTCAACAGATTTTAAAACCGTTTGTTTATAATAATTAAAGTTATTTAAGCATAGCAAAACTCTGCTCCGTTCGCTGACTATTTCGTCCAATGTACCTATTTTTCTTGTAATCAACGGATGTACTTTTTTTTTTTTATAATTAGCTTTTGTTTAACATTATAGCTCAACAATTACATTACATTAATATAATATTAACAATACTATATACTATACAAAATAACAACCAGAATATAATAGTATTAGAAAATGATATAAAACATTCAGATGATAAAACAAACCTCCTTTATAAAAGAAATAATAATGGTAACAACCTGTTCAGTGTTAGAATTGAGAACGGAGGAGAGATTGAAAGAAACGTATTATGAGTATAATAATATATGAATAATTATATATATATAATATACGTCTATATTAAAATGAATAAGCATATTCAGTTTTTCTTCAGTGAATCTGTGACGCTAACATACTTTTAAAGACTGGGAACGATTGTTCGACACCAACCAAAGTTAATGCAGCATGTTTAAAGGAACTAAGTACTGCTGGGTCTTAACAAATATCATCAAGCAGAACATTTTCACACAATAGTCCTGCATTAATTTGTCAAAGAATTTCTACTTAGAGATTTGACTATACGCTTTTAAGAATATTTAAGTGCAAATCAAACTACACATTTTCTGCATATTTACAATTTACGGAACGAAACGACAAATAACATTACATAATGGTATGTCCATAAGAGTGGCTGACATTGACATAACAAGAACGATTGAGGTTATAGACACAAAAGTTAATAATCGATCAGTTATCTTATTTACATTTCAACTACTATTTACTATTTAGTGCCTTCAAAATTTATTTTTGATTTTTTTGCTTGAAAATATTTTTTTACTAGGTTTTTTTCTAATTTTTGCTTCAATATGGAATAAATTTTGAAATTTGTAATAATATGCAATAACTATAATTGCAAAAAAAATTTACTATTCATTTTAAACCAGGGGTGTCCAACCTTTTGGGATGTCGGGGCCACATTAAGTAAGTAAAAGTTGTCATAAGGCACATACATTTTTATAATAATACATTTAATTGTTTGCCATGTTGTAATTACAATACACATTCACATAGGTACTATTTAATTAATATAATAGGTATGGGCACCTTATATTAATAGGTTTTATTTTTAATAATTTTTTTCTTATTTTATACATATTATTATATAGTTGATGGTTTTTACAGGGCCACATCAAAACCTATCATGGGCTGCGTGTGGCCTGCGGGTCTCAGGTTGGACACTCCTGTTTTAAACTATTACGATTTGTGAAGATTACTGAAAATAATCCAAACATGTAAAAAGGAAAAAAATATGCAATTGCATAGAAATTCGCGCTCAACTTATATAGTTATATGTAACATCAACAGTCACAATTTACATGTCCAAAATAGATCAATGTTATGGACCAAATTTAGCCATGGTGAATACCACAAGGAACATGACAAAAATGAACTTCAGTTTTCATCATTAACCAATTTAAATTTATTCAACCTATTTTAAGAGTATTATAAAATCATAGTTGAAAAAAAAAAATATTATAAGACAGATAAACTGCTATAAAAGTGAAAAATGAATCTGATAATGTAGCCAACGATATACAGTGTTTTAGGTAATTATATACATAATTCAATTTTTTAGCTTTCTAACTACAATAAATTTAAAATAATCTTTTTTTATTGTCATATGAGCTGTGGTGTCCCTGAAATGAGCTCGCGGTGCACAGGTTGGGAACTGCTGCTCTATACAATAGCAGTCAACTTTTCAGTAATCCACAGAATATTATTATATTTACTAAACAATTATTAATAAGATATTTAGAAGACAATTATTGCATTTTTTTATAGATAAATTAGATATAATTGACAGAATACCAGTCAGAGCCATCAATTTGTTGGTGACTTAAAAGTATTAGTAAAAAAGATTGAGTAAGGCTGCATAACACTGATTATCCACAAGCATAAACACTGCAGCTCAAATAGGTAAAAACTAAAATTAGTGTTAGTAAATAAAATGTACAAAAATATATAATTCAAAACTGAAAGGTGGAATTTTCCTCCACTGGAAAAATCTTCATTCTGTGAATCTCATCTTTTTGCTCTCCAAATATCACATTCACTTATTGTTTTGTTTTAATTTTTAAAAATAAAATGTGTATTTAATAAAAAATAATTAAAAAATATATAATATTATTGTGTACAATACATATAAAATCAGTAATAGTAAGTATATAAATTTGTATTTAAAGAAAATGATGGTTGAGATTTCATAAATTTGTTAGGTAAAACCCTTCAACATAAATAGTACAATAGATCATGATTGACATTTAATAATTTTGTTAGGTAAAACCCCTACAACATAAATAGTACAAAAAGATCACAGATACTTTATTATAACACCTATCATAAGTATTAAAACTTGAGAATTTCTTATAATAAACTATTATAGGTTGTTTGTCATGCATAATATTTGATAATAATTGTTATAGTTTTAAAATTTGATAACATTATAAAAATAAATACAATTTGTTAACAAATTTTTAAATTTAAGCTAGTGTTTAACTATAATATAATTGAGTACAATTTATTTCAATAAAATAAATCTTTACCAAATAAACAATATAAAACGCTACATAGTTAATCTCACACACATAACCAAAAAAAAAAAATGTTCAATTTTCCTTTGTTCGATAATTAGTTTACAATTAATAATTCATCTGGTTTGGAACTTCTTGAAAGTAAGAATAACATAATTCTGAAAAAAAAATAAAATAAAGTTGATAAACAGAATAGTAACTGCAAATAATATTTGATTACGCATAGTACATTTATAAGAGTAACAAAAATTGGTTTACAAAAAAAAAAATAATAAATACTTGAGCTAAATAACAAAACATTAACATTTGTAATAAGCAATGTTGTAATGAGTAAATTACAAAAAAATATTAAAGTACATGTTGTTGTATAATGTTAAAAATAATAAAATAAATAAAATAGTTTTGTAAATTATTTGAATTAAAATAACTTACACGTATAAGCATAAGACAAATGTGCCAAATATTGATGATAGGAGAAATATAAAATTAGCAAAACTATGGATTGTCATATTATATGCCATGGTATATATTGAAGAACCGAGTAATGTACCAAAACCTTCGATCACGCTTATGAACGCATATATTTTACCTGCAAATAATTATTATTAGTATAACCAAAAAACAAGTTTAAACATTGCTAATTATTTTAATAGGTTGTAATTTACCTAAATCTTCAGATGGAAAACTCTTGGATAATTGAGACCGAACTAGTGGTTCACTGGTAAATACCACACAACCAAAAATTTTCACAAAGTAAAATTGCCATGTATATTGTGAGTATGCTAAGCCTACTTTTTCTATAATTCGAAGACCTGTAGCGGCAGTAGCAAGATACATGTCTGGTATTTCAAGTTTAGTACTTAACACATACAGCCCAATCGCAGGAATACTAGCTAAAATAATAATAAATGCTTAGCTTATGCCTGATAAAATATTAACAGAAATAAATTACAAACCACTTAATAAGGTTGCATAAGCATTAAATAAAGTATAATTTTCTAAGGTCCATGAAAATTGTTTTTGGAGATACATATACATCAATGAATCTTCACCTAAAATAAAATGCAATATTAATATTGAATATTATAATAGTTATGTAGTCTAGACTTATAAATTGCTATTTAAATAAAACAATGTTGTTGTAATATTTTATTATAATTATTGATAGTAAATAAATGAATAAACTAAATACTTACCTAATATAATAGCCAAATTTAAAGTTAATACCACAGCAGAAAGAATAATAATGCATCTCAAAAATCCAAACCGTTTTTTCATAACGGTTTCCCACATACTTTTTACTAGACTGAGATTGAAAAGTTTTGTATTTGTACCCTGGTAAATAAACAAAAAAAAAAAAAAATTAAAAATGTAATAATTACAAAACTATATATTTCTTGCCAAGCACAGAATCTAAAAAACAAATGCTTCAAGTTAAACCTAATTTCTAATTTTAATTTAGAAAATATTAATATTGATAAATATACTTTTTTTATGACAACAGTTTCTTTGAGAAAAAGAGATGTGTAAAGAAGTCCAGCTATTGTGCACATTGAACTTAAGGCAAAAGCATAAGTAGCCGATTTGCTGTACAACATAGGACTTAGTATTGATCCAATAATTGAGCCAAGAGATATAAATGTTTGCAATACACCTAATCTGTAAATAAATATAAATTATTAAATTACAGTAGTAAACCAGTTTTTATCAACAAGTTGATTAAATTTAAATAAGATTATTTAATGTAATAAGTACATTTGAAAAACAAATTATAAAATCTTAAAGTTTAATATTTATGTACTTAAATTGCAAAATGTTAATTAATTCTTTAAAAATCTTAATTTTTTAATCCATTATTTGAAATTTGTTACCTGAAAGCTCTGGTTTTGAAATCAGTAATGTCAACAATATAACAAAATGAAGCTATAAACAATGCACCACCACCACCACTTAAGGCAACAGGTATGCTGCACAGCAAAAACATTACCGGAGGTAGACTAGGTATTGTAGAAAACACACAGTACATACAGTTAGATATAACCATACCTTCAATTTTAAACAACCACAATTTCAATTAATATATAAAAGTAAATATTTTTAAAATTATTTCTCACCTGAGATGGCCGCTAAAAACAATGGCAAACGGCCGTTTAGATCACTCCATGGACCTAAAAACAATGCTGTTACACAAGGCACCAATGTTTCAATGAGATTTTTAATCATCATCAAATCTGCCACGGCGGGTTGAACTATTTCTTGTTCTGCTGCAGTCATATTGTAACAATTCACTGAATTATTTTTACCAAGATCACTATGGAGGCATACACGTTCTTCGATTAGGTTAGTCTGCACCATCACTAAAATAATAAATAATAAATTTAACAGATTTTCTAAGAATAAAATAAGTATCTATCAATTGTTAGGGTTATTGCAAAGCTGGGCATTAATGAGTTAAAAAGTTACTTTTTATTTAAACTATCAAATTTAACTAGTTACTTTTAGGTTTCCAACTACTAATTTAATTAAATTGTATTTTAATTAATGCAAAATCAACAAAATTAAATTTTTATTTTATGAAATTAAGTTAATTTATTTTGATTTCAAATTTATTTCATTACATTTCAATCAATTTTGTTTTCATATCAAAAGTATTTTGAGTAATAAAAGGTATGAATTATTTTTTTTAGTGATGAAAAACTTCAATGAAGTACTTTATTAAAATACTGTATGAACACTAGGTATTTAATTTGAATTTCTAATAAAACAAGGTAGTTTAGTGTTATAAACAGGGTTCAGATTTTATAGCATTTGCTAATTATTATAGGATACAGGTAAAAAAAACATAGTGAGCCATACATTTGGTTTATTCGCCTTGAACTCCAAATATGAGGTTTTATTTTGCTATCTTTGAAGTTATTTAAATAATTAAATTCTTTTTTTTGTGTTTTTCATGAATCTTGTTTATATTGAATGAAAAATAGTATTAATCTATGTTGATCCATAAGAAAATTTCCCACATTACAAACAATGTTTTCATTCAAGGTGATTCAAGGTGTAAAATATTATATTATGTAGGTAATACATAGGCGGAAATTTGGTGAAATTACTGGGGGGGGGGGGGGGTGCTGAGCATTATATTTCTCATTGCACTTATTGTACTAGAGTCGCTCACAATTATTTATTTCAACAAGACAAATTACAAAGTTTGACATACTAAACAATTTAACCATAATACAGTACAAAAACAATAATGTGCCTTACTTTGGACATTTATTTCTAATCAGAAACAATAAATGCTAGTGTTATTACTTGTTAGTTATTATTAATATTACATTAATTACGATCTTTCCAAGTTATGACAATTGACATTAATTTAATTTTTATCATAGAATATTTTTTTATAATTTATTTTGTAATCCAGATTTTAAAAATGCATTTTTCAATTATACTAATTATTGTATATTTAGTCACATTAAAATTGTGATTACCAGGGGGGCTAAGACCTGTACTTTAAACTTCTGGGGGGACTTAGTCCCCTCTAGCCTCCCCAATTTCCGCCTGTATACATATAAGTTTTTGATTCTGAGAGGAGCAAAGAATGTATTGATTTTACAAAGGGTTTTTTTTCTGGTAGGAAAGTGAATCTAGTTGGTACTTTTAAAAGGTCATATTTTTTAAAAATTCCCAGTAATTTTTAAAAGTGCCGGGAATAACAAAAAAACATTAAGAAAAAACTGGAATTAATACTCAAAACTGGTAACTTGAGTAAATAAAAAAAAAGACTGTTACAGTCTACAGTAGATATCAAATGTTTATATAACCATTTTCTAGACACAACAAAAATTTCAATATATTTTGACTCTTTTTGGGATTTTTTTTTTAGGCATGGTAAATTTTTTTTTTTTTTATTATTGTCAATTAACATTTTTTAATCGGTCAAAAAACTAGAAAATTTAATACAAGGTTCTGTATGACTTGTTGAAAATGAAATTTAAAAAAAAAGTTGTTTGTAAATCTTCTTTTGTATGTGTCTAAACTTTAAATATTGACAAAAACGTCAAAATCATAAAAACTTGCACTTAAATTTTTTTCGGTTTAAACCAAAAATTTGAAAATTTAACACAAGATTTTTCATAAGTTTTTATACCTTCCAAAAAAAAAAGTTTACTGGAAAGCCAAACCAATTTTTTGTGAACGTTTGAAATTAGACATTGGATATTCACCCGTAGTTTAATGATATCTCAATCAATTTTCTTATTTTGTTGTAATTCAAATAGAAATAACTGTCAAATAAATTTGAAATTTTCACTGAATGTTAGGATTATTATTTTCTATTCACCATTCAATTAAAAAAATTTTTTGACACTTTTTAAGCTAATTATAGGAATGAGATATTTTCAATTTTTCCCATAAATATCAATATTTAATTATTGTTGGGTCAAAAAGCTTGAAAATGTATAATAGTAGTTAAGAAATATACGAAATACATAAGTAAAATTATTTTTATAAGCATTTAAAGTTCAAATGTTGACCAAAGTTCAACAAAATATTGAACATTTGCAAATTATTTTATAGTTAAAAATGTATAAAAATGTTCAGTTAGTATAGTTAAAGAATGAAAATCGAAAACAAGATTTTTCTTAAGTAACTTATTGTATAACCTATAATTTAAAAAAAAGTATAAACATGATTGTTTTTTTATAGATTTTATAAGTTTAAATTTGGACGAAATTAGATATTAAATGATAACATTGTTAATTATTTTGTTAAATTTAAAAATTTTTTTTCGTAGGTGCTTGAAACTTTTAAAGTATTTTATATACTCAATGACATTTTCAAATGCAAGGTTTTCTAAAAAAATTAATTCGTCCTACTGTATTATTAATAGTAAAATGAATTATTTTAATAGCAATCATATTATAATAAAATCCACTTAGTCTTGTAGGCTGACAGACGGTCTTTGCTCAGAATCGTTTTTTCATGATTTATATCATTGAATTCAAATTTAACATATGCATGAAAGTGACTCACTCGACACTTACTGTACAGCAAAGAAGAACCCACTTGCCAACATTTATTTCAATTGTTAACAGAAAAAGGTAATTTAGTTTTTATTATAAATGCATTAATTTATTAGATTATAGAATAGATTCAAAAGATAAAATTAACTGTCAGTAAAAGATAATAACGTTAATGAAATATCGATTTACATTGTTTCGTTTGTTGCTATTTTTATTGTTTTTAAGGTATATTATAGTGCATATTTTAAGGTTTATTTTTATCATTAAGCATATTTCAGTACTTTTTAGTGCTATAAAATCCAAACCCTCATTATAAACAAAACAAAAAAATTGTATATTAACTACCTAACTTATATCATATTAAATTATTATTTAACTTATTCTTATTGATGCATATTAACTTAACTGAGTTCAAAAAAAAATAATTTACCTGCCTAGCATTGGATTATTGCATAAATCATATAAACCCTGAGCAGTATTAAGTATTACAATTCAATTTTCATTATTACAATGTGAAATGATTTATAGTTAGCCGAGGAATCTCTAGAAAGACAACCAATGGCACAATAGCACATTTGCTGATGGGCAAAAAACAGGACATAAATGCACAACAAGTTGTTAAGTGGGTGTTCAGTGTAACATTTGTTTTTTCTCACACACAACACAGATAAAATTTGTTAATTTAAACTTGATTTTAATAAATATTAGATAAATATCATCTATTAGGTACAATAATTATAGATGATACTCTATTTGAGAGTTTGACATATTGATTTTTATTTAATTATAATTTGACTTTGTATTCAACTTAATTAAACCTATTTAATTTGTTTGAGACAAAATGATACGTCAGAAATATTATCATCTATAATTGTATAAAGTAATGGGTGATTTTACTCTATGATAACAAAAATTTTTAAATTTTTTTTCTGATTTTGAGTGAATACATTTTGTCTATAAAGGGTCAAAGAGACTAGAGAGAAAACAAACAGTGCGCTGACATCTTCTAAATAAAATATAAGCTCTAACCACGAACACAACTTTTGTTTAAAACAATACAGGCATTAGGTCATTGGCACAACTAAAGGACTTGTGCACTCTCAAAAAATAAGTTTTTTTCTATTATATTTTGATCTTAGTATTAACTTTAAATACAAAAATGTTGTATTACCTACACCTATACTGTATATTGTTGAGGAACCTCGATAGGTACCTCGAGAAAGAACCACAAAAAACAAAAATAATACTGAAACAGAAATTATCGATCACAGTCTTTCAGATTCGAGCAGTTCTACTTCTACTTAAAATTAACACGGTTTTCAAAATTCCAGATCATCAGAGTGAACTGAATTAGAGAGCATAAAGATATACGTTATTGAAATTATTGTTTCTAGGTACGGTGTGAAAAAGGCCAAAGCACTCACTGCTGACATACACTCCCAGGAGCAACAGCATCATGATGGGCTCCAGAGTCAGCCTGAATTTGGTCTTGTCGCCGGGCTCCAAGACGTGCACTGCACCGACGTCGGTATCGACTTCGTCCGGCTCCTGGATGCTGCCGGTCAAGGCCACCACGGGCGCACTCTCGCCGGCCTGCAACAATAGAGCGCGTCAACGATCGACGACCGACTGCGAGAGCCGTGTAGTGTGTACTCACAGTTTCCATGTCGGCGGCGGGCGGCGGATCGGTCATCGACTACGCTTGACCGCAGTCGCTTTTTACGATATCGCCTGTGATGCGGCGATACGAATACGATGAAATTGGTGTGGGCCACGAAGCGGCTACCTGTTGCGCTCTCGGCGTCCAAAAACCGTTGAACCTAACGAACGGACGACGGGTACCTACGTAATAATATTATGCGATGTGTCGATACGAAAACCACAACGATGTAATTGAGTAACAATTAATAACAATTAATAATAATAATAATAGCAAATGTAATTATTGATTAGAGTTTACCGGACAGCATAACAAAGAAAGGACATTACGTAACGTCTCAGTGACATTTACAGCGGACGAACGTCGTCGCAGTCGCAGTCGTGCGCATTGTTCTCCGCGGGACGAGCTGCCCGACAAAAGCCGTGTCTATCTGCGTGTACGACTTACGACTGACGATGTGTGTTCAACACGAAATAAGATTGTTTATGTCACTATACTTATACTATCACTACAAAGACGACAGTCCCACTACAGAGCAACAACGGCGGCGGCGACGACGACGACGACGACGACGACAACAACTGTTACACTGACTACTACAATACTACTGCGTATACTACGTAGTAGTACCTTTTTCTTTGTCTAAAAACGCCGTTCACTATAATAATATTTACCTACCGAATTACATAACATTACGCACTAACACACACGCTAATTATTGCCCAATAATAATAACGTTGTTATCGCGTCATCCGTACGGTCTGCGGTCGAGCCTCCACGCGACGCGACATTCCCTCCATAAAAACGGCCCGGCCGCGCTTACTTTCCGATAATATAATATTTTACGACCTGTTGCAGGCTGCAACAGTGATAGGTACGCTACTTTGTTTGTAGCGATAGGTAGCGATCAGCGACGGATCGGCCCACCGAGTTTTTGGATTCCCGACGTTTGATTACGGCTACAACTACTGCGGTGCGATTTACTAATAATTCGATTCGATTATAATATTATTTTCTACTAATGTTTGTACTAATTTCTCATTACCGGGGCTAGCAAGTTCGTGAGTTTGCATAAATTAATATTAATCTTGCTAAGTTGTATTCAATGCTAGATGACACAGAAGTCTGTTTCAAGTACCTACCACCTTGATTAAATATAAGAAATCTTATTTTGAATGTTTTTGCATATTTAGAGGTTTTTTCCTTATTTGGCATATTTTAATGCATATTTCTATTTTATCGGGCATATTATACGTGATTTTGATATTCCTATATTGATATTATTATATCAATATGAATTTTTTTTTTGGAAATACTATGAAAGAATGAACATTTGACGAAAACAAAAAACACGATCGTTTAAAATTTTCATTATAATATTAATATATTATATATTTACTAGCTGTCCCGCTCAGCGTTGCCTGAGCCAAATATTAAGTTAAGAATTTAAGATTAACTTCAAGTGATTTACATTCATCTAAACCACCTAGGTGGATAATCCACTGCATTATATCAAGGACAATATGCGAGCAGTTTATTCTTTGATCAATACACACGAGTACGACTGCACTCGATTACGACCTACCCGCTATTATATAATATTACTAGCTGTCCCGCTCAGCGTTGCCCGAGCCAAATATCAAGTTGAGATTAACTTCAAGTGATTTACATGCATCTAAACCACCTGCGGTGGATTGCGGACTCCATGAGGTGCGTAATTGAATGAAAACAGAATTAGGTAGGTGAAAAACATTATAGAGTTGTAATTTTGTAACACCACTCGCATATTAAATTTCTCTAGCCGATCCCGTGCACTTTTTATTTCATTTTTAGCTGTTGATCTAGGAATGACTGGCAGCGTTTGGTGAAAATCTCTAGCTAGTAGAATCATCGCGTCTCCGCAGAGGTTCTGAATTTCTGATCGCTCTGATCGAATCTCTTTAACAATTATTTTAATTTATATAAACCAAAAACACGTCCAATTTTTTAGTTTGTTGCGTGTAAAAAATAGCACTTTTTATATGATTAAGATTTTATTGAATTTGTTATTTAATATTTTGATAAAATAAAATATATAACTAATGGCAACCCTATAAATAAACATAAATCCCATCGAACAAAGCATTTTCAGTTTTTCCAGTATTACAATTTATAGATAGATGGCGCCACCAGTAAGATAGAATATTCAATTTTTTTTCAAATTTCTGCGCAACCTAGGGGTATAAAAAATAGTTTACATCACTCTCTGAGATCTTCCTAATTTACACACCAAATTTCAATCTGTCCAGCCGGTTTTTCCAGAGTGCACACTACTGCCGCTACTTGTCAACGACACACTACTGTGTGATTAATATTGTGCACTTAAGAGGCCATAACTCCGGAACCACTTATCGCACAGCATACAAACTTAGATAGTAGCCGACCTACTGAATATGCATATAAAATTTCATAAAAATCGGTCAAACCGTTTTGAAGGAGTATGGTAACTAACATTGTGACACGAGAATTTTATATATAAGAAATAAAATGTTTGGGAGTTTGGTCGCAACATAAAATGATTAAAATTAAATAACATAATTATTATTTAATTATATAGTAGTATAATTACTTCATTCAGTTTATCAGCGTTACAATCTAAAAATAATAAACCTACATAAAATTAAAAATAGAAATTTTCAAAACTTGTTTATGATTTTTTTAACTGAGCATTTTTTAAGTGCGTAATTTTAGATATTTAGTGCATACAAATGTATATTTTTTTAACTTTTTAAGGTATATTTCAATGCATATATTGCCAATTTTGAATGCCGCATATAAATGCATGCTTATTTAGGCATTTTTTAGGGCACGAACTTACGATCCCCGATGATTAGTGTATTGGTGAACTGTTTGGGTTCAACCCACGTAGTCAAATCCCGTCCAGTCACCAATATTTATGCAAAATCAGTAAAAACTATCAATTTTTAATAAAAAAAAAAATGTTAATTAAAAAATAGTAACGCACCATACATTTAAATAATAGCGTAAGAAGTAGTGCAATTAAAAGTACATTTAAAAAAAAGTCGGCAAGTGCCAAGTGGGTACCACTTCTGCTGTACGACGTAGTTGGTGTCGAGTGGGTCACCATCGTGGATGTGTTAAATTTGAATTCAACGACATAAAATCATTGTAGGTAGGTATACGAAAAACGGGATTCTGACAGACCGTCATCCTACACGACTAAGTGTATTTTAAGATATTATTTCTATTATAATAATATCAATTTTACTATTAATAGTACAGTAGCGGTTGAATTGATTTTTGCAGAAAACATTCCATTTGAACATTTCATTGACTGTATAAAATATAATAATACCTATATACTTTAAAAGTTTCAAGCACACACAACAAATATTTTTAAATTACAACGAAATAACAACGTTATTCTTCGTTTAAATATCTAATTTCGTCCAAATTTTAACTTAAAACGTTTATAAAAATCAACCATGTAAATAAACTTTTATGATTTTTTGGTTTCACTATTACGAACGTTGAACACTTACGAAAAATCTTGTTTTAAACATTTTATATATTTTTAACTACTATTTTCAAATGTTCGATGATGAATTTTAGTCAAAATTTGAAGTTTAAATGCTTATAAAAAAAAAATTGTGCCTATGTATTTTTAATATTTTGCTGTTGTTATAATATAGTTGAATGGGTAGTTGGACTGCCAACAAATCTAAGTTAAAAAAGTCCGGTGTATATAAACATGTAATATAATATTTAAAATAATTGATTTCAGGTTATGTTACATAAAAAAAAAAATCGAATAAATTATCTATATAAAAACAATAAGGAGGTACCTACGTATATAATAATAATTTCCATCAGTCTAAACTATTGCATTATGTAAATTATTTAAAAAACATAATGCCCTAATATTAATTACCAGGCCATTTAAAGGTATATAAAAACGTTAATTTCGTAAACCGACAGACTGAGATATTGTAGTTTTATATTTTTATTATTAATAAATGTTGACACTCGGATCCACTGTCCGACAACTTTCACAGGCTAGTGCTAATACTTTGTCTTATACGTACAAATTTCTTCAGCAATATATCTGTAAAAAAAATCATTATGTTGAAGCCAATTATGAGTATATTCAAAATCTAAAATATTAGGTATATTAATCTAAGTATATTAGGTATACATATAACAACATATAATAAGTCTTGAATTTGATATATTTCACTTGCAATTTTTCAATTAAAATATTTCAAAATTTAAAATGTCACTTTTGAAAAATATGAATATATATATATTTTTTAAACGTAGGTATTCGGTTATAGACGATTAGAGGTGATTTTTGAATAAACAAAGAAAACGTCGACCATGCGCGATAATGACTTATCAGCCATCTCTTACGAACTAATATGTTATGATGGTTATTAATCAGGTATAAATGGTATTATATATTATATTATTATCGGTTATCGGCGAATCCCTCATCATCTATCAATGGCTATTATTTATTAATCGTTTATTGTTACTAAAATTCTCTCGCTGCATGATTATGACTTTAAACTTTTAGATATAATACACATTTTTTTTTATTTATATTTTTCACACAAATGAAATGCTTCATAAAATATTTCAAGAGAACAAATTTCATGAAATTTTAAAACCATAGGTACCTATACCAAAAAAAGTACATTATACACTGCAGATAGACATAATAGTGAAATACATAAATTCGAACAAAGGAAATTGAAATAAAATTAAAAACGTTTACGCCGAGCTTTTTCGCTGGAAAACGAATCAATATTACCTGTATATTATTATCATCGTAATTTGATTTCTTTGTAAATTTTACAGCAGTCTTTATGCGGATGAAAAGCAGCAGATGCGGCGCGGTGTAGCCTATCGTCGCAGCAAACCTTGATCTCGGACGAGACGATCCTTTTTAAGACAACAAAGCTGACCTCTGTGCAGAACAGTTTGGCATATTATAGCCTGCAATAGGGAAGTTCATTAACGCAATTTCCACATACGGATACAAAACTTTATAATTATTTTTAATGATCCGCGGAGCGTATACATTTCAAGTACCTACCTACCTATGCAGTCGTGTTAGGTATTACCATCGCTCGGTATTGTTACAAAAAAAAATGATAACCGCAGCATTAGTTTAATTTAATTATTTTTTTATCAGTCTCCAGAACGTATCGTCCCTAAAATTTTTCCGCCCCAAATACGCGTCTCTGCTGCCGTAAACCACCTGCCGAGTGACGAAAAATATATGGAATTGCAGGCTTCAGCTATATTCGGGAAACTTCTGCTGCCGTTAATACTCGTCGCGTAACGTCAATATTATTATTGTAATAGTATTATATACTTACATAATTACATAATCGGACCTTGAACGGTTTGTCGCTATTTGACCGCAGGTCAGACGTGCACGACAACTGCAGACTTCTGGAGATCTACAGGGTGATCCATTTAACGCAAGACACTCATTATTTCAAAAAAGTATTTACATTTTTAAAAATATTTTTGTTACGTGGTAAAAAGTCGTAACAAAACAACATTTTTCAAAAAAAATATTTTTAAGTTTTTTACTTTTTTGAAATTCAACATACAGTTTTAGTTTTTTATAATCCAAAGCAGATTATTTTTCAGAGTATTTTGATACATATCGAATTTTGGACGAGAAGTTTATGAGTTTATAAGTATTTAAAGTTTAGATGAGCAGTGCGGGGTACCACGCAAAATGTTGGTCCACTACTCCGCTCATCAAAACTTCAAATATACTTATAACTCATAAACTACTCGTCCAAAATTTGATTTTAATGTATCAAAATACTCAGAAAAATAATCGGCTTTGGATTATAAAATTAAAACTGTATGTTGTAATTCAAAAAAGTAAAAAAGTAAAAAAATATTTTTAAATGTTGTTTTGTAACGACTTGATATCATGTAATAAAATTATAAAAATATTATCAAAAGCGTAAATACTTTTTGAAATATTGAGTGTCTTATACGTTAGATGGATCACACGCTGTATATAGCACACAATATTATATTCTTCGAGCGATAGGTAATTAATAATAATTATTAATCGCATTACTGTGTGATTGCGTTTGTATTGTAATATATTATTGTTTTATTTAGAGAAAAACGAGCGGCTGGTCGTATATATTTACACGGTGAGACAATTCAAACTCAAATGCTCCAAAAAAAAAGGGGAAATATGTTTGGGCGCATTTTCCCGAAACAGAACCCTTTAGGGCGTAAATCCATACAATAATTGGGCGTAATATTTCCCTTCGTAATAGTATACGTTTGGGCGCATTTATTTCTTTGCTCAAATATTAACATATTGTACTAAATCTGATCCTATATTAGCGTTACCTAGTAGACATCGCGATGAAAAGATTAAATCTACAAATTTTGCTCGATAGTCCTCCAAAAATATTTAAAGATTTTTTGTTTTTTAAAACGTCCTAATTCAATTTTTGCTGAATATTTTAGTTTATTATTAATATTATTTTATATTATGACATTTTCTATTTATTTTATGTGATTAATTAATTTTTTTACAAACTTTTGTTTTTCTTCAGTTTTTTTTTTTAATCTATTAGTCTATTTTTCTTTTAACAGTATTAATTTTTTTAATTGGTCTCCTTTTGAATTTCGATCAATACTACGTGTATGACATTTTGATGATTTGGATGTTGTTTATAAAATTGTTGGTTATAATTTGAACTGAAAGATTGTTTTCATAAATACGCCCAATCATGTTAACAATTTTCAGGTAAATTTTTTATACCTACTGCGCCCAAACGCGTTATATTATAAAAAAATACAATTTAAATACCCTTTAAAAAATGCAAGCAGTTAAAAAAACAAAACTAATCCTTTAAAAATACAGATAATATATGCACTTATGTTGCCCTTATAATGTTATATTTATGGATTTAGACCTGGAGAGTTCAGAAAATGGCGGGCCGCTGGACGAACTTTATCCGGCTCAGAGACAATAATATTTTTATATCCAGAGTGGAGCGAATAACAATCGACTTTACAATTTATTTTATTTTTTTGTGTCTGTACTGCACGATAGAAGTTGTCACTAGTTGAAATAATGTTTCGATTTTCAACTTTAGTATGTTTTGGCTAGTATTGTTCGTATTTTTGAGAGTGAAAAATTGAAAATTCTCAGTAATTTTCAAAAGCGTCGGGAAATACTGGAATTTATACGCAAAACCTGCAGTTATTGACAAAATCAAATTTGTTTTGGTTTGGTGTAACTTAAAAAAATTATAATCGTTTATAGACGAAACTTTCACCGAACGTTTATACATAATATTATCATTTTTTATAAGCCATCACGTTTTCAAAATATTTTTGACTCTTTTGAGCTATTTGTAGGCTTAAGAAATGTTCGATTTTCATTAGTTTTATTTTAAATCTTGTCGATAAAAGTTTTTTTTGCTGGGTCAGACAAAATGTCTTTAATAGTAATATAATATCATAAAAATTATACTTAGCATAATAATATAGAGCAGTGGTGAGCAAACTTTTTTGATCCACGACCTCCAAAATTATTTATTTTGATAATACGACCCCCCTTTCTACCAAAATTATGTAAATTTATAATATATGTAAATTATTGACGACCCTCTAATAAAATTTCTCGACCCCCTTAGGGGTCAAGACCCCCAGGTTGCGCACTACTGATATAGAGCATATAGTCTGACAGACCGTCTTCGTTTATCGTATAAAACTTCATTTTTTTATCAATAATTATCAACGAATTCAAATTTATAACACAATTCCATTATATACGTATATAATATAGTGACCTACTCAGTCGACACCTGCTAATGTACAGGAGAATGGTACCCACTTGCTTTAGTTTGTACACTTAAGGTCGACTACAATCCAGAAATGTCCAGTTCCCGCATTCACTTTACAGCGTCGATTTTCAAACTATTTTTTTCACGACGATGCACTAATATTGAGATCCGTAAAAATCGCGACACACTTAATTAAAACAATTAATGGATTTTCGAAAAAGTAACAATTTTAAACCTATATGTAAACTATATTACGTTAACATTATTATAATATGATACTATAATATTGTATTACGATTTATTAAATAAAAAATTTTTTGGTGACACACGCACCACGCGGTAATACGTACAGGTTGAGAACCATAGCGTTAAAGAATAATCGAGAAAAACTTTAAAAAAAAAATTCGGAAAAACCTAATAGGTATAGGTAATGTAACCGGTACTACTTATATATACCTATTTATGCATCATTATAATATCATCAGCGGGGTTGGGATTTTATAGCACTTAAAATTGCATAAATATGCGCTATAATATTACCTTAAATATCGCTAAATATGCAATGAAAATAACAAAATATGCAAAAAAAGGAAATCGTACAGTAGAAATCGACAAAAAAAACCCAACAAAATCAGCAGATAACAAAAATTAAAACCAAAAAAATCTAAAAACACTTTTTGCTAAACTATAATTTTATAAAATATGACCGATTTTGATTCAAAAACAGGTAAAAATGCAAAAAAAGTCTAAAAAAAGCACTAGAAACTACAAAATTTGCAAAATAAAATTTTTAAATCTGAGCACACGGCAGTGCGCCAGGCCAAGTTACAGCAATGCCAGTGTATCTTTACACGAACCAATTCGCCCTTTTTTCTAACCCATATATCTCTGTTTCCTCTTAAGATAAACTTTTGAAATTTAAAACACAGATTAACCTCTAGTAGCTTAGGATGCTGTAAGAAAATGAGCCCTTATTATTGTGCCTTTTCAAAATGGCAGGATTTCAAAATTTGCAATATTGTTACTGACTCACTGACTCACTGACTCACTGACTGATCATCAAAATTATAAGACACTTCCCGTATAGGTAGAAACGTGCAATTTGGCACAAAGGTAGATTTTACAGTGTAACTAAAGGGAAAAATCTAAAAATTGAATTTTTTTCAAAATGAATGCCTCTCCAGAGTGTGTATTTCTAAACATATAAAGTGGCGCGCTTAGCACCCATAAACGTTTACTTTCAAACAGCGTTACAATATGGTAATAAGAAATTGTTTGTAGTTGAATTATATATATTTATAAAACATAATCATGTTTTCGTACATTTATTTTATTCAAATACAAAATATATAATATACTCATACAAATACAGAATATTTTAATAATATTCGTCGGTTTGCGAACGATAATTTTACGTGAAACGTCACAAAAAACATTGATGACAAATTGCATAATGCATACTCTTATGAATTGAAAAAAGACCGCACCAAACGGTCCGCAAAAATAAATGATATCCCCAACAAAAACATAACAGTGAAAAAAGGTCAAGTTCCAAACTCCCTCCCAAAAAATTCGGCCTATCAAAGTAGTGAAATCTACATTGTGGCCAAGTCTGCTATTTTTTAATTCATAACCTCTACGTTAAAGAGCAACACTTCTCTTTTATTTGTATTGTTTAACACTTGGTCAGTTTCTGAATGAGGAATAAAACATCATTATCGAATGTGCTCACTTATGACTTACGGGGGTGACGGGGAGAAGAAGATTCAGAAAAAAGTAAAAGGTTTAGATTTCTTCTCAAAAAAGACAGCGAATCAAGTAGTGGTATCTACATTGCGGCCAAGTCTAGTTTATTCCTCATTCAGAAATTGCGACCAAGTGTTAAACAATACAAATAAAAGAGAAGTGTTGCTCTTTAATGTAGGAGTGCATTGAGGTTACGAATTAAAAAATAGCAGACTTGGCCACAATGTAGATTTCACTACTTTGATAGGCCGACTTTTTTGGGAGGGAGTTTGGAACTTGGCCTTTTTTCACTGTTATGTTTTTGTTGGGGATTGAGTTCTCTGTATCACGAAACACATTCAATCAGTAAATCGATTTTATTATTATTTCGTAAAACAAAAACAAATGGTTATACTAACATTATACACTTGAAATTATCACCAAATATTTATGTTGGGTATACTTAGTACTTAGTACCTATCTTTGTTAGGCACATAAAAAAATGATATTCAAATTTAAAATTTATAATTAGTTTAAAAAATGTTTTCGTTTGGCCAAAATACTTGAAAACTGAATACAAAATTATTTATTACTTGTTATTAGTAAAAATTGTAAATCCAAAATGGTTTTTTAAAAGAGTTAAAATTTCGATAAAACACGTCAAAATCACGAAAATTTGCAGTTTTTTTGATTTAGAAAATCATAAAAATGCAAAAAAAAGTTTATCAGAAACTCAAACAAAATTTTGTGAGCTTTTGAAATAAATTAGACATTGGGATATTCACCCTATAACTACCGATTTCTCAGGCAACTATTTTGTAGTAATTCAAAATGTTAGATTGGAAATATTAACCGAATGTTGAGATGATCATTTTCTATGCACCATTAAATTAAAAAAAATATTTTTACACTTTGTGTACTAATCGTAAGCATAAGACATTTTCGGTTTTTGAAATTTCGTTTCAAAAAAAAATTTTTTTGTGGGCTCGAAAAGTTTGAAAATGTAATATCAAGTTTCTCATAAGTTGTGGCGAAGACAGTTCAAAAATATTAAAAATACATATGCACAACTTTTTTTTAAGAATTTAAAGTTCAACTTTTACCATAATTCGTCAAAATCTCGAATGTCTGCAAATTATTTTGTGGTTAAAAATTTATAAAATGTTCAGTTTTTATAGCTAAAGATTGAAAATTTTAAACAATGTTTCTCGTAAGTAATCAATAGTGTAACTAAAAAATCAAAAAAAATATTTAAACATAGTTATTTTTTATAGACATTTGGACGAAATCAGATGTTTAAATGAAGAGTAACGATGTAAGCTATTTCGTTGTAATTTAAAAATATTTCTCGTGAGTGCTTGAAACTTTTAAAGTATATTTTATATCCTCAATGACATTTTCTAATGCAATGTATTCTGAAAAAATAATTCAATCTGTTGTATATTGTTCGTAGTAAAATGAATTATTTCAATAGCAATAATATATCACACAATAAATACGCATTTAATTAAAATTTAATAAATCCATTACCCCGCTCGACATCCTCTGTACGGCAGAGCGGTACTCACTCGTCGATCTTTTTTTTTTATTGAATGTCGATAAAAATATCTTTTCAAACAAAAAGCTTGAAACTCCATTAAGTACATAAGCTGGTCCTTCATATGATTTTCTAATGAAACCTTCACTTCTCGACAATATAAAATTCCTACATTTATTGGAATTATATTTTAATATTTATAAGCCAACAATATATCTGTAGACTTTTACCCGTGCAAATATGCAATTATTTATGTTCGCAGTTAGATAGTCAAAATCAATAATGCTTAACCTAACCGATCGCTGTTGATGTGTGTACTTAAATACTAGGTATAATATGTAATATGTATATATAAAAGAATTGCTTATTTATCCGTAAAATCATTAGGTTAACGTGAAAATAATTCGATTTTTTTTTTTATACACGGAACAAATATAAAATAAATGTGAATAATCGATCATAAGCAGTATATATTATTCTAGATAGGTATATTCGTTCAAACAGATGTATAGATGTGTTCAAATATATTTATTTAATATAATTTTTCATCACAGAATAACTACACAATCGAAACCACACATTTTTCCCATCTGCAGGTTTATTATTACTTATTAGGGCTCGGAAGTTGTAGGAGTTGCATATTTTTCTGTATGCCCTTAATTCATAGCAGACCAAGCTAGAAATCCATTCTATACAATAACAAGCTTAAATAAAAAATATTTTTTCGTATATTTTTGCATATTTTGTCAATTTTAGAAAAAAAGTGCATATTTTTCAATTTTTACATGCTTTTTATGCATATTTCTCAATTTTCATTGGATTTTTATGCTCGTTTAATATTTTTTAAGCAAATTGATGTTTCTTTTTTGAAAATATCAAGAAAGTTCTGGTTATTCAATGCAATGCATTTACAGGTATGACGGTTACAATATAATCTATATGGTTAATCAGGGCTTGGAACCTTTATGATTTTTTCGGTTTGGGTTCCAATTCGGTTCTTCAAAAAAAAAAAAAAATGTGGTTCCGGTTTCGGTTCCGGTTCTTAAAATTACAGAATAAAGGTTTCGGTTCTGGTACCGGTAAATACCGGTATTTAGAGGTATTTTTTTTTTCAAAAAGTTAAAGAAAAATGAAGTATAAAATGCATACATAATATTATTATCTAAAATGATAAACTAAAATTAAAGCAGCCTTATTTTGTTAAAGGACTTAGTAATTTTCCAATTTTTTTTTAAAAACATCCAAATCAAATTTTAAAATTTTATTCGATAGCTTATAATAATAATCGAATCGATATTAAAAACTATTCGATATCGCCAATTAGGTACTATTTTATTATTATTATAACTTAAAAGAAACTTTTCAGAAATTATATTTAATATTATGTATATGCATCATATATATACATAAATAGCTATACCTAATTATTATCCATGTCACAATCTATTCTGATAACAATGTATACAGGCGCATATTTTTATCATTTTAATAATCATTTTATTAGACATCATTCATCAACATCACTAGACATCGTCATCTAAAACTATTTATAAATCACAAAATATAAGGAAATAATCATAACAACAGATTTTATAAACCCTACGGGCGAATAACAATATTTATTATTTATATGTTTTTATTTTGGTAACTGCTCATATTTTATCGTTTTCTGGAATTGTTAGATTTTACTATTATAGAAATATACAATTATAAATACACGTATACATTTACAACATAAACCAAATTGTACGAATCAACTATTATTATTTAATATTTATTGCCTACCTAAATATATTAAATAATTAAATAAAACTAGAACCGAAAAAAACCGAAAAAAACCTAAAATTTCTCTTGCGACAAATATCGGTTCCGGTTCTATTTTAGGTTCTTAAGAAAATCATAAAAGGGTTTCGGTAAGGTTCCGGTTCTAATATTTTCAAAAGGTCCCGGTTAAAATACCGGTATTTTTAATTTCGGTTCCAAGCCCTGTGTTTAATGAATTAAAAAAAATTAATATAATGTTTCAGATAACTTTTATTCTATATATATTTTTAGATTGAAAAAATTACAATCAATCGAACACAAAATACAAGCCAAAACATTAAACCAAACATAAAAGATAAATTTTTTTGTATATACGTAGTAAATTTTTTGCATATTTAACATATTTTCCAATTTTTTGTGCATATTTGCATGCATATTTTGCACTTTTTAACTCCTATAACTTCTGAACCCCATTACTTATCATAGCAATATTAAAATAAAAGACGATAAATTCAATAAATAAACAATTTTTTAATACATTTAATATAATATTTTTTATAAGCATTTAAAGTTTAATTGTTTACCATAATTCATCAAAATCTTGAATGTTTTCAGATTATTTTGTAATTAAACATTTATAAAATGATTAGTTTTTTTAGCTATAGATTGATAACCGCTGCAGGCTGTTGATGTGTACCTATATACTAGGTAGGTAGATTTGTATATAAAATACTTGCTTATTTATCCATAAAATCATTATGGCTAACGTGAAAATAATTCGATTTTTTTTTTATACATGGAAAAAATATAAAATAAATGATAAGTAGTAATCAATCATAATAATAGCAGTATATATTATTCTAGATATATTCGTTCAAACAAAATATGTATAGATGTATTCAAATATATTTAATATAATTTTTAATCATTGAATAACTACACAATGGAAACCACACATTTTTCCCATCGCAGGTTTATTATTAATTCATAGCAATATTAAAATAAAAGACGATCACACATCAAAATAAACAAATTTTTAATACTTAACATACTATAATATTTTATAGAAATATTTTGGGGAATCGCACAGTTACATATTATATAATATAATATAGAGATTTTAATGTCCTATACTTATAGCATTCGTTACGATCAATATAATTTCTATGGAATAAAATGTTGTACTTTTGGCATTTTAATAGTAATAACACATTACACGAACATTTTCGATTTAAATTACGATTCACGCGTGATTATTAGGACCTACCCGTCACCTACTAAAAATCCACGCAATGTAGTAATATATAATGTCGTTATCACATCGCGAAATCATTCTTTTCGAGTAAATTTGTCCATTTCATGAAAATATGGTCACTCCATAATGCGGCCGTCATTCGTAAAATAAAAAATTTAGCGAGCACAATATTATTAGGTATTTTAATTGTTATAGCTATTTAAAGTTCACCAATACGAGCTACGGATTTTTGTTTATATTTACGACACATTTAATTCCAATTACATCAATTAGATACATTAAAAAGTTACAAATCGTTTATTATTTATTTAATATTTTCCTCTGGAGTCATAATATTAAATCTAGGTAACTACATACATACAGAAAAAAATAGATAACATGTAAATACATCTTATTTAAAAAGATAACATTTTTAAGAAAATCTGAAAGATATAAACGTTTACGGTAAGATTATAATTATTTTAGGTTATTGATTTTTTTAGATTCTGAGCGGTGCGAGGAATGTTTTGATCTTACAATGTTATGTGTTTTTTTAAAATTTTTTTTAGTTTTTTGTGTCTGTCATCACGTTTTAGGGCAGTAAAAGAACGTCGATTTTCTTCATTACCTTTTTTTCTGGTCGAAAAGTGAATCTAGTTGGTACTTTTTTTTTGGGGGGGGGGTCAAACATTTTTGATCAAGGTTTGAGTATAGTTTTTTTGTTTTCTTGAAATATATACTGTTGGTTTGAGGTGGCGTGTTGCATAGCAAATCGAGGGATATCTTCGTTTTTTTTTGTCCGAGCGCAGCGCAGCGGTATCACTGTAAATAATTTCAAGTTTGGCGTAAGATTATAAAAACAATTATTAATTAACTTAACTCGATACTTATTACGATCTTATAATATAAACTTTACTATTTTAACGAGTTGAAAAAAAATCGTTACCTCGTCCTGCAGCCTTGCTAATTTTTACATATTATATCGGAGGCTCCTGGCCCGTCAATAAATAAATAATTCGATAATAATATTTCTACAATGATCTCTACTCGGGCTGTGTCGGAAAAAAGTCGATTCGATCGATTTCGATATCGTATATATAAAATTCTCGTGTCACAATGTTAGTTACCATACTCCTTCGAAACGGTTTGACCGATTTTTATGAAATTTTATATGCATATTCAGTAGGTCGGCTACTATCTAAGTTTGTATGCTGTGCGATAAGTGGTTCCGGAGTTATGGCCTCTTAGTTGCACAATATTAATCACACAGTAGTGTGTCGTTGACACGTAGTGTGCACTCTGGAAAAACCGGCTGGACAGATTTTCATGAAATTTGGTGTGTAAATTAGGGAGATCTCAGACTTCAGAGAGTGATGTAAACTATTTTTTATACCCCTAGGTTGCGCAGAAATTTGAAAAATTTGAATATCCTATCTTACTGGTGGCGCCATCTATCTATAAATAGTAATACTGGAAAAACTAAAAATGCTTTTTTAGATGGGATTTATGTTTATTTATAGGGTTGCCATTAGTTATATATTTTATTTTATCAAAATATTAAATAACAAATTCAATAAAGTCTTAATCATATAAAAAGTGCTATTTTCTACACGCAACAAACTCTTCTCAACAATTTCAACAAACTAAAAAATTGGACGTGTTTTTGGTTTATATAAATTAAAATCGTTAAAGAGATTCGATCAGAGCGATCAGAAATTCAGAACCTCTGCGGAGACGCGATGATTCTATTAGCTAGAGATTTTCACCAAACGCTGCCAGTCATTCCTAGGTCAACAGCTAAAAATGAAATAAAAAGTGCACGGGCCCGGCTAGAGAAATTTAATATGCGAGTGGTGTTACAAAGTGACAACTCTGTAATGTTTTTCACCTACCTAATTATGTTTTCATTCAATTACGCACCTCAAGGAGTCCGCAATCCACCGCAGGTGGTTTAGATGCATGTAAATCACTTGAAGTTAATCTCAACTTGATATTTGGCTCGGGCAACGCTGAGCGGGACAGCTAGTAATATTATATAATAGCGGGTAGGTCGTAATCGAGTGCAGTCGTACTCGTGTGTATTGATCAAGCACGTTGTATTTCACATAATATTTTCAATTCTCGATTCCGGAAAATGTAGGTAGGTATACGCGCACGGCCGCAATGACGTTACAAATTAAATTTCGGCCTTCGAACAGAGTCGACGAACAAAAATAATTAACAGTCCTCCGCGTGTACCTAACCGCGTTCGAGTCGTAACGGTCCAAAGTTGTTTGAGCCGCAGAGTTGTATACAAAGTGCACTCCGATCCAAACGACGTGTGCTTGTTTTAAACTTTTAAAGGGCGTGCGGGTAGGTACCCTATACCAGTATATAATTATGAAATGTCGGCGCATAATATACTAATTGAGCCGCACACCCGGACGAGGAAAAAATAATATAATATTTTACTACAGCAGCCGACTAGTCCCGAGGGTATAAAAGAACAATACATGCCGATTGCAGACTACGCACCGCTCGGTGATTGGGAAACGTAAAATATAATATTATAGAGGTCCCCATACTGATTGAGTGCGCACTTGGGAAAAGTGAAATGTATTGTTATTATTAGAGAGACCCGATTTATATTCTGTCGAAACATTTTTCAAATATGACGTGCAACAAAAATCGATGAATTAATATTCCCAAGAATATTCCTTATATTCTCAAAATATTCTAAAAAAAAAAAAAATCATTGATTCTTATCGATTTAATTGATTTAATCATAATTCACGAGAAACAAAAATTAATATCTTAAATACTTATTATTATTTTGATAAATTAAACGTGCAATATGATTAGGTACCTAATTATATATTATACAATACATTGACATAAAAAAAAAAACAATAGATATTATACAATGTTTTTAAAGGAATTTACGACGATAGTATATATTGTTCCAAATTTTCTGGAGTAAAAATTGTACGGCGGGTCTGTGGTTACGGTTCCGTGTAATTTGGGCGCGGTAAGTCGAGCTCGGTAAGTTGGTCACGGTAATTTGGGCGCGGTAAATTGGTCTCGGTGTATAATACCGTCGAGCTTCATAAACACATTAAAACCTCTCCATAACGGAACCGCTTGGGACCAACATTTTTTTCCGCTATGGCAGGGAGGTAGAATAAAAAATCTTTTTTTATAATATTAAGAAAAATAGTTTGTAATATTTGACTGATTTTTGTGACTAAGGGCAGCACGTTTACTATAAACAACACGATGAACGGTTTGACAGAAAACAGACGATGAACTTACCTCGATGTATTTACGTGACACCGTGCAGATCACGGTCTTGTATAATATTATGCTAAAAATTAACGCTAAACTAAAAACCTCGACAATATTTCTCTGATATAATCAAATTTAGCTAAAATATTTTTTAATATTGTATGCACCGTAAACTAAAATATTCTGAAATATTCTCTTAAGTCAAAATAAGATATGCACTAATATGCAAAAAGAACTTTTTTCGACAGCATGCTCGTTAAAAATATGTTTTTGCATAAAAATCCGGACTCTAATTATTATATTGTTATCATTAAGTAATAAGTATACATCAATATTGCAGATTCCGAACATTTATTTTTATTTTGTATTTGTGTGATAAACTGTGCATTTCTATACAGTTCTGGTTGAAATAGAAATACCGCGACTGTGTGAAAAACATTAAATTAGTATCTATATAAAAGTACATTAACCACACCTTACCGAAAGAAATTAGGTAAATATACTAAATAAAAAATATCTTCGATCTAACTCCACAAAAAAATATGTTAATAGACAAGGCTGGGCATTAACGAGTTAATAAGTTACAAGTTAAGTTAAAAGTTAAGTTAATTTTAACTTATTAACTTAACTTACTAGTTCACTGTTTTAAATAACTTAACTTTAACTTAACTCGTTTATATCTACGTTAACTTAAAATTAACTTATATTATTTGAATATTCCCAATGTAGGTAATTAGTTTTGAATTTTCAGAAATTTTTCAGAAAAATAATATTTATATAATTTATAAGTTCATAGAATATAGAAAATATTATTAGGAAAAAAAGGTGTATTTACAAAGAACTTTGTATGTATTTTTATTAATTAAAACTAAAATGTCGTTAGTTTTAATTTTTATATGTAGGTCATATAATATGGGTTGCATACATAATAATTAATATTATTTTTTTCTGTTTATTAACTTAATTTATTAATTGAAGTTAAGTTAATAATATTTGTTAACTTAGTTTAAACTTAATTGATGTTTTAAAATTGTCTATTAACTTAACTTTTAATTTAATTGAAAAAAAAATACTTAACTTAACTTAACTGAGTTAAAAAATATCATTAACTTGCCCAGCCTTGTTAATAGATATCTAAATATTAAATTATTATTACTATTTGAGCAATGAGCTATTTATATTTATAATTTGTATGTACATTTATATCTTATGTTTACTTTATGTACTAGCACCTATAACTTATATTTTCCACGTGACTTACACATCATTCTTATAATCGTATAATGTATTTATATAATTAATTATTCGTGTATTATTTTTATAATCAATGTTTAGTCGTTGATTTTTGAAATTATATTATACATATTTATTTAAGGTTATCCGTATAAGCACTGTACATAACTCTT
>CM040630.1:95041628-95085644 GCA_022818045.1 Neotoxoptera formosana
ATTAAAACGAAAAACGGTAAAAAAACAATTAAATATAGCATAACAAAAAATAATACGATTAACAAAATAAGCAGTAAATATTTATTACGAATTATTATAATTGTAAAAACGTCGGCAAGAGCGTACCGCTTTACTGTACAGTAGGTGTCGAGTGGTGTCACTGTAATCAGTAATGGATGGTATTAAATTTTAATTCAATTATAGAATATCACTGTTTACAAAAAACGATTCTGAGCGGAGACGGTCTGTCAGCCTATATTTTTTAATATATTTATATTGCCATTGTTAATAATTTCAAACGCTCATGAAAAATAAGTCGGACTTTCCGGTTGAGTTTTTTTTTTTAGAAAGGTAGAAAAAGTTATTGAGGTCTTTCTGTTGAATTTTCTAATATAAGATTTAAATACAACAATTTTCATGAATTTCCTTTTTTTTGTTTTTCCCGACGCGTTTAAAAACTTTTGAGAAATGTTTACTTTTGACCCTTCAAAGTACCAACTACATTCACTTTCTTATCAGAAAATATGAAAGGATCAGAAAGGATGCCGATGAAGGAAATCGGAACACTTTTACTGCCCTTAAACGCGGTGATGACAGATGGGGAAAAAAAACACACATCATTGTAAAATCAAAACATTCCTCGCTCCGCTCAGAATCTAGAACTCAGTAATAAAATATAACGTTGCTGCGCGTGGGTCGTTCCGTCCATTAAAATTCCGTTGGTATATTTGTTCAATATTGTTTGTACTTTAGAACCATTATCATAAAGCAAACAATATGAATATCTCTTCTTATGTACGTACATCACCATTAATACCTACTTTTGAACAAGTTTGTCCAAGATTAAAGAGAACAATTTACTAATTACGTCTACAACAATATTATACAATATGTCTATTGTAATAGGGATATAACCGGTTAACTCGTATTGTACGGTTCTCTTTAATCTGCACTTACTGCAGTGTTCACCGTCCGTGAAAAAATCATAATTTATTTGATACCTACTAAAACCAGTACACATATTATATTCCCTAAAACAGTTTTTAATACATTAATATTATTATACACGTTTTAAGTTGTATTTATACACTTTTGATATTAAATAATAGTAGGTATGAGTAAGTAAATCCGATATCGAAAAAATAAAAACGATATTGCACAGCCTAAGTTCTCTTTTTTGTGTAATGAAAATTTCGTTTCTTAGTTATGACTGTGGCCTTCTCGGTTCTCTCCCGCACAAAGCAACTTATTAGTTATGTTTTTGTTACTAATGTGATGTAACCAGTTATGTATGACGTGATTTAGTTTCGACCAAATCCTAAAAGTTTATCAAAAAATCTGGCCCGTTAATGCTCGGGCCCACCGCTGAGTACGGTTTACGCCCGAAAACAGTCAATAATGTATTAAAATATAATAATATGTGCCCGTGTGTTAGGCACGTCACCAAGTTGGAGGGGGTCCTTAAGGGCCCGTCCCCCTTAGAAAAATCATTGCACCAAACTGTCCCCCTCAATTTAGTCACTTTAATTTTTAAATATTCTAAATATTCTAAATATTATTATCTTTAGTTGTCCCGAATCCCGGACGTATATTATATTATGTGTCCCGTAAAATTAACAATCGTATAACAAAAATCAAATTCCAAGATTTTATTTTATAAATTTTCGTCACCTGACAATTTGAGAACAAAACATATTATGGCTAATAATATATTGCAAACCAGAAAACACCAAAATAAGCACGAGACTCGAACGACTATTTTTTGATAAACACAACCAGTATCGTCCAAGATTCAGGTGTAACAAGATATAATTTTGCCCTACCACCCTCTTCAAAAATCAAAATTTAACTGTTTTTTTTTGTTATGTTAATTTATCATATTGGTAAACATTAAGGTACCAAGGTACAGGAACCATTAAGGCTGGAATTGGCTAAAGCTAATTGAAAAAGTGTGTACAATTTAATGACCGAATTTAACTATAAAAGTGACCAAAAAGTGGTCTATATAAGTTGTTTCCTAACAACTTGCAATCATTAAATAATTTTCTTTGTCTCTTTGTCTATAATATTACGGTTGAGCGCCACTGCGAGCACAACTATGGACGACACTACAACAGTGTAGGTAAATTATTACCAGCGATAGTGATTGGTAATACCAGTATAATAAAATAAACATACCTAACAAATATAATCTATAGAATTTGAATAATATTCGTTAATCTCGCTATCGCGCAGCAGCTCACGAGCAACGGCAATAATCAAGACGAATATTATAAGTTATTTAATCGACCTGAAAAAAATTGAAAATTGAGAAAGTTAAGTTTAAGTTAAGTTAGTATTATATACTTTTATTTCAGATAAATTTTATCCACCCAAGTGTTGTTATTTACCTACATTTTATACTTACTAATTAGTATAATTACAAGAGTAACTTCCTAATTAGTTTCTAATTTTCTATATTAGTATATTATAAAAAAATATAAAACTTTTTTTTTTATAGTTATTGTGTGGTTGGTGAACGTGCAGGTGGCAGGTACAAACAAGAGGTACGAAAAGCAGAAGGGAACGAAAAAATGTTGGCCGGCTCATGGAACAATATCTACCTGCCCGCCGTGTGTGGTCCGGACAGTCGATCAAGCCATATATTATTATTATGAGAACGAAATCGAGGTTAAACCAGTTTATCGGTCGTCCGGTAGGTGCGCATCTTCAGACCCCTTCTCGGGTATAACAAATCTGTTCGCCGCCGCCGCCGCCGCCGCCCCCGCCCCCGCCGTCTCGGTGGCTTATAAAAGAGCGCGCGAAGGCCTTCTGACCATCAGTATTCAGCCCGCAGCACCATGGCGTCGTTTACAACAGTTTTCATTTTCATCGTCGCAATCATCGCTATCGGCGGAGAAGCAGCAATACGTTCCTTGACTCTGCCCGGCCGTGAGTACCACCAACTTAGTATACTTCAATGCTTTTTATGTATTGATTTTACAATGACTTGGTTTTTTTTTTTATTATTATTCGTTTTTGAGTTTGTGTACACGAGATACGTTTTACAAATATTTTGACGCTTTCATAGACGTTTTCGATTTTTATTGAATTTTCGTTAATAATTATTGTCGATAAAATACTGGATACAATTTTCGAAATATTAGATTCTTTTGACGAAATTCGATATTCAAACAAACAACAACGATTTTAGTTATTTTGTCGTAATTTAAAAATATTATTCGTAGGTACTCGAGACTTTTAAAGTGTGTTCTTATATATTTTTATGTATACAATGACGATTTCAAACGAGATTTATTTTATTTATAATATATTACAAATTCAACTTTATATATAAAATAATGTAATTCACATCATAATATTATTTCAGCACGAGTTCCCAATCATGAAAAAACATCAGACCAGAGGCCCTACTTGACCCTGATCATCACCGACCAGGACAAATTCAATATGACATGGCCGTTACCGTTACAAGATGAGATGGATGTGCAAACATCACCGATTTCGGACTCCAAAACGTTTACCGGGTCCACTGTTGACCAGCACGAAAGCCAAAAGTAAGTACATCCTGAACTCAAGGGGTCTGGTGCGTAGCTTGTTTTAAGGAGTAATATATAGGCAATTCATATGCCATGGTTGTGTGTATAATTGGGTATCGCTTTTTCGGTAATTCAATTTCGTAGGTTTTTAATAAATTGTATTTGATAATAAATATTGATAGGAAAATTAAAAAGATCATTAGTCCAATCTTTTTTGTAATTCAATATATATTTTTTTTATGAAAAGGGACCGTGGACTGAAACCAGTTGAGACTACAGTCGCGGGCGGTGGATCGGATACGATCATGACGTCACCCATCGGTTCCATTTTGCCGCTCAACGAGAATGACAAAGAAGTACATCCTCCCAAACTCGGGGTGGAATATTGGCGTCGACTTCTAGAATCCATCACTGGAAAAGGGTTCCGGGAATCCGTGTTGAAAACTAGACGTAGACGATCGCCAGAAAAGACATCATCCAATAAAAATGGTACAGCGGTTGTAAAGCAAGAGATGTCCCCACCAGAAGTCCGTTTTAAATGGAAATGCTTTTTAGCTTTTGCTCGAATTATGGCATTCGTCAATCCAAGTGCTGAGTGCTGGCAATATTTTCAGGACCCTAGGTCTGAATTTTCTTGAAATCAATAATACAATTAAAATAAACAAATTAACATTACTAATAAATAATAATACAAATTAGGTATTTCTTTTACTGAATTATCTCTAATCACAACATTTTTTCTTTTTCACATTTGAATCAATCATAAAGTAAAATGAAATAGTTATATACCTACATAAATAGGTACTGTAATTAAATAATAAAAATAAAAAATATATCAAATAAAACAAAATTGAATAATATCTTAATATCTAGGTTTAGAAAATATTTATCATGTCACTAAGACCCTAGTTAAGTAAATTACAGAAGCTTCAGTATGGTCGGATTGTCGACTCTTCGGATTATTCTATTTCATTAAAAATGTAGGAATGTATATTATATAAATTAAATAATACATAAATTTGTCAATTATTATTATTTTTTTTATTTTTTGCTTATATAAAAAAATTACATGTTACATTTAGTTTTATAATTATTGATCATTAGAAGAATACAATCTTATTATTCATTATAAAATATTACATATCATAATTATAATATATTATTATTCTAATAAATAATTGTTTAATTTTATTCTTCCTGGTATGAATTTGAAAATATCATTAGGTGGTTCATCATTTAAGAGCCTGTGCAATATTCAATATTTTGTACTTGAAAATGCTTTAAAGAGTGATCGTTTTCTGAAATGGTTTATTGTGTTTTTTCAACGTCTATCTAGAAAGTGATTCAAAATTATTTATATTATACACATTGCTTCCTTGTGTTTTTGGAAACATAAACTATTTCTTCCTCATTTTATACACATACTGTCATGGACTTAATTTTAAGTTCCTTTCTTTGTATTCTCATATATTTATGAATACTACTTTCTTTACCAATATTTTTATACATACATATTAAGGTTCTATAATAAGAATATAGGTACTAAGATATTATTTTTTTGGGGGGGGGCCTGGTTAAGGCTTTGACAACTAAGGTCATTAGCCTGTGGAACTGTGGGGGAGGCTACTGTAGATTTTTAACATATGTGTATGTATGGCTAGGTTTCTACTACTACAAAATCCGGATGGATGACCATCGGGGTACTAGTAGTAGCTGGCGTTGTTTAATCTCTGTCGCAGAACTCGACTTATAGCATCCAACGCGCTAACAAGCCAAGCCACAACTGCTACTACTATGATGTTTGTTGGAAAGACTGATATTGTCTATATGTCGTTATCTAAAGATTAACAATATGGATTGTAGGTTACAAGCATAGATAGTTTAACATTATACATTTTTAAATTTTTAATATTGTAAATCAAATTTTAAATTTTTTATTTTTACAATTTTTTGATTTAATATTTTGTTTAAAATTTTTAAAGAATATTAAAAAGCTATTGATGATTTATAAACTCATTACTTAAGTTAAGGTACAATTATTATACTATTTATTAACTAATTATATTGTATAATATAAAACAAGTTTCACAAAATATATTACCTATCTCATTTCATTATGGCTGGTGTATTGAAGGTTAATTCTACTTTGAATTTATAATGGATACAAAGTTTATTTTTCATAAGATTTTTAAAAACTAAATTCATATAAATAATATTATTTATAAATTACATAAAAAATCAAGATTTATAGGTATGTTTTAGTTCTTGGTAGTAAATATGACAATAAAATGTATCAAACCTTACTTTTCAAAAGAGAGGGAAGTCAAACCACACAACATTTGTCAATCAATACGATTGTATAAATATTCAAAATTGATTGAAGTTTAAATATTTAAAATAAAAAATGTATACATCATTGTAGGAATATAAATATATATATTTTTTTTTTATTGTAATCAAATTATTTTATAACAATTAATAAATTCAAAAAAATTTTTTTTTTAATCATAATTTTGAATTAAGAGAATTTTAAAATGTAATACTTATTAAATATATTTTATAATAGTTTATTGAATGTTGGTATCTCATAATTTGCTCAATATATAAATGTTATATTTAATTATTGTTTTTTGTTCAATAATTAAAAACATTTTCATTTTCAATAAATGTTTTAACAAATCTTAAAAAATAATTACCTACTGACTAATGGGTAATAAATAAAAACAAACAACCTTAAATACCAAACTTCAATTAGGTACATTTTGTTTGTATTTTAAATATTTAACAAATTAAAAAATAAATTTTAAGTTTTTTATAGTGACAATAAATAGTTATTTAATAATATTGTTATAAATCAGAAAAACCAATTAGAAAAAGGTGGGAAGTGGATACCACTCTGCTGTGCTATAGATGCCAAGTAGGTCACTATAAGTAATGGTTGTGTTAAATTTGAACTCAATGATATAAAATCATTGTTAGGTATGAAAAATGAGTCTGAGCGAAGACGGTCAGTTGACCATAAAGCATACACTACCACCAAGTATATTTTATATTATTGCTATTAAAATAATTTATTTAACTATTATAGTAATATAGTAGGTTGAATTAATTTTTACATAAAATATTGTATTTAAAAATGTCACTGTATGTTTAAAATATAATAATAATTGTGTGTGGGTATGATTCCAATTGACATTGTAGGACATAGGTACCTAATTGTAATTAAAAAGCATGGTTGCTGTAATAGTTTTAGTAGGTATATATTTTGTACTTAAATATACGCGTTATCAGTGGCATATATAAAGGAATAATTATTTTCACTATGGCCAATTTCACCGTGATATGATGCTGCCTACAATAGCAGACGAAATCCAAAGGTTTGCTCGCAAACACGAGACGAGGCTAGATCACCATGTCAATCCATTGGCCATCCAACTATTAGATAACTCCAAGGATATCAGACGTCTTAAGCGTCTGAAACCATACGACTTAGTTTAAGATTTTAGATTAAGGCAGGAGGCACTTCACTGGGAGTGACTCCATCAACGTGTAATATATATATAATTTATATCTAGTATGTAAGATATGTATAATTGTCAAAAATATTTATAAAGACCTTCGGGTCGTTTAAATAATATAAAGCCCCAGGGCATTTAAAAAAAAAAAAAAAAAAAACTATGGCCAATTTACCACCACAATAGCTACAATTAGAAACTTTTTAGAGGCCAGTGGTTTTAATTATGATATAAATGATACAAATAGAAGAATTTAAATTTATTATTACATTAGATATATAATAAATTAATTATTTTTCTACACTGGGTAGACTTAAAATGTTTTTGAGGAATTGACGAAGAGAAGTTTAACTGACTTAATATTATGTAAAATTCATTTTTCTATTTTTTTTTAATAAAAATATTAACAATTTCTTCAACATTTAGAGGTATGTTATGAAAACAAAGGCCTGATAAACTAATGTTTCCTTGTTGATTTCTCAAAAACATATTAAGTCAACCAAGTGTTAAAAAACTCCTTTCAACAGATGCAGTAGTGATAGGTATGGTACATAATATTTTCAACAGAACATATGTTGTTGGAAATTAATCTTTGTTAAATTTTTTTAAAGCTTCAATGGAATTATTTAGAATGCTGTCTTATGAATTTAAACAAAAAAGTTTCCATTTACTTCTCCATAGTTTCCATTCTCCTTCAATAATTGATGAATTATAGCTATCTTTAAAATCAGTATGGTAAAAGTCAATGGCATCTGATACATAAGTATAATTAGAATTAGTCACATAAAATGGTACAATATGTTGAAGACTTAAAAGAACTTTTTTATGTTTGGTAAATTTTTTAGTTATGACATAGATAGCTCATAAAGATATGGAATAAACAAACTAATTCTAAAATACACTTATTCAGACTTACCATCTTACTCTGGGCTCTGGCTATAAATATATTTTACTTTATTCATATTATCATAAATTATATTATCTGTGTTACCAGTCTGACCACTAGACCTCTCCGCTTTATCTTCTATATCTACCCGTTCACTATCAGGAAAAATAGTTGAACAAGATCTCTAAAATAAACAAATAAATTATGTTAATTAAATAAAAATAATAATACTCCTACTAAAAAGAAATTATTATACCAGCCTCTATTTTTTAATTTGTTTTTACTACACATTTATTTATAAATGTATACAATAGTCTAGTACTTGATAAGTTTTACCTCAAAATGACCAGGCTTATAACTAATTATTTAAAATTTAAAATGTAAATAAACATATTATTCAACTTAGTGTTATAAGTAGACTTGGTATAGGGGTTTACTCAAAAATAGAGCCTGGCCTTCTCATAAAACATCCTTTGTGTGTGTCACCTTATTTAAGACTTTTGGATATTCCATGTATAGCCCTTTTACAATTCAACTTGTTTCCTAGTGTCTAAAATGTATTGTTTAACATTAAAATTAATAAAAAAAATAGACAAAAACTATAAAATACATTTAATACATTATTATTGTAAACCTATGTAACCATGTAGGTCCTAACTATTTTAAATTTAAAAACTAAAAATACTTATTAAGTAGTAAATAAAAAATAATAAAGTAATAAAAGTAATAAATAACAATCTTGCTCACACTTGCAACAAATAGGTATGTATAAGCTAATATTTATATAATAATATAATAGCCAACAAGTAATTAATAGACACTTTTACTTCACTTGATTGACGAAGAACAAACAAAAATGTTTTCAATTTTTCTTTTTGAGATACGTTATTATTTTTACAGAATTAAAATAGAACCATCCAAAGTCTCACAATTTTGTCACAGAAAAGGGTCTAAAAAGGATTTTTTTTTTTGACAAACTGGAACCACTTTCTAAGACACTAACCTAACCCCTTTCACTACCCTTGTCCCTTGGTTACTCCAAGGTACATAAAAAAAGTATGATAACAGTTAATTAATTGATAAAAAGCTAGAATTTGGAAAATATTGTAGCAAAATGTATATTTTTAGAATATAAGTTCAAATCATACTGTTGCGTTTCAATAATATATAACTTAGAGCTTAAAACGTAAAAAAAATTCAAGTTTTTCATTTTTTTTTTTTAGTTTAAACTTAATGTGCATTCTAGTTGGTCATTTTCTAAGGAGTAAGAATTAGGCAAATCATGACACATGCCAGTATATTATATTAGGAAAAAGTATACGGTTACTTTTTGAGTAAAAACATATCTCGGCTGTGACGAAATTGTAAGACTTAAAAATCCTAACATTTATGAATACCTCCTCTAAAGAACAGACCAGGATTTTTTTAGAAATATCAATTTCTTAAATACATATAATTGAACAAAAATGTTGTAAAAACTTAAGTTTGTATAATATTATAATATTATCAAAAGTTCAAAATTTCAACAACAAAAAAGGGTTATGTAGAGCATATGTTGAGAAACGTTATTATTTTTACAGAGTTAAATTCGAACCATCGAAAGTCTCACAATCTTGTCATAGTGGAGGGTCTAAAAACCATTTTTTTTTTTTTTTTTTTTGACTGACTGGAACCGTATTAAACAATCAATATAATGGCTTAATGCACCTATTTTTAATAGTAAAGTTATTTTAATTAACTACTAGGTATTCAAAAAGTCATAATGCACTGGCAATTTGTACGGTCTGCTAATACGACTAAAAAAATATATAGTACTTAACTATTATTTTCGAGAAACATCTTCATCGCCATGGCTCGTGAACATGGATAATAGTCTGTCACTACAATAATTTACAAAATCACTACGGCCCACGAAATTGAAATTCTCAACCAATGAAAAAAGGCATTTCGTGCTAGTTATTGTGTATGGGCAAGGCTGGGTATTAACGAGTTACAAAGAAAAAGTTAAGTTACTTTTAACTAATTACCTACTTAACGAGTTACTTTTATTTTCATAAGCAACTTCTAACTTAACGAGTTTGTTTCTTTTAAAGTAACTTCTAATTTACCGATTAATTTATTTTAAATTCAAGTTAATTTATTTATTTCACCAAATATTAATTCCATGGATTTAAAATTACATTTTGATTTTTATAACTTATTTTTATACAAAAAATAATAATAGTAATTGTCTGAAAAATCAAATATAGTTTTTTTTTAATTAGGAAATTCATAAAAATTTTTCTATTTCAATCTAAGATTTTAAAATTCAACACAAGATTCTCTAAAAGTATTTCTACCTTTCTGAAAAAGAAAAAGTTTATCAGAAAGTCAAACTAATCTTTTATGAGAAATATAATATATATTTTATTTTTTTGAAATTAAACAACGGATATTCACTCGTTTTATCCGAGAACGATTTTCTTATTTTTTATATAATTCAAAAAGAAAAAAATTACTGACTACTATACTTGAGTTCTATTATTATTATAAAGATTTTTATTTTTGTAATTCATTATGTCAACGTTATATATTATTTTTCAAATTATTATTAAAAGTAGTGCAATAAATATAGAGGTGGTGGAAATAAAAATCAGGGCTCGAATTTGAAAAAAAAATTCCGTTTAACGTTGTTTACAATTAAAACATTACAGAATTTTTGCGTTTATCGTTATTAAGATTTAAAACTGTTATAAATGTTTTGAGTTTATCGTTATACAGAATTAAAACGTTACGCATGTTATGCGTTTATCGTTATTGGTAATTTACGTTATTCAAAAATTCTGTTTGTCGTTATTGAAAATTAAAACATAATCTAGTATTACATTTTACTATTCTTTTAATAAATACATACAACTGTTAAATCTACTATAATAAACTGTAAATTCAAATTTGTATTTTGTATGCAAGTAGTAAGTACTGCCAGTAATCAGTACCTACTCTGTACTCTGTACATTTATTATCTATGTAGATTTTCTATGATCACTGTTTAGATAGAAACAATATATTATGTGGGATTTTGCAACATCTTAAGTAGATAAGTGAGACAAATATTTTGCCATATTACAATTATTTTATACAAATAAATAGTAAATAGTAAATACCCATATATTTTTATAAAAATTATAATTTATAGCATTTTAAATTTTAAATCGCTTTGCAGTTAGGTTTAGAAGTTATTTCTATTTTCTATATCTAACAGGAAAATATTATAAAGGCCATAGGGAATACAGCAAAATTACACATAGCTTATATATCTTAAGTTGTGTAACTTTTATGGAATTGGTACATACACTTAGTTTTTACAAAAAATATAAATTAAAGGAATATAATTAAGACAGTAACAGACTTTTTGATAAAATACTCTGTATCTAAGTAGTTACAGCTGTAAAAAATAAATAAAATCCTATATAATGTACCTATGTTTATTCTTTATCAATAAAATATATTTATAACAAAACTATCTGCCTTAAAAGTTAAAAGAATTAACTTCTTAAAATTTGTTTATTGTTTATAAACTTTAAACACTTTATTGAATCTAAATTCTAAAGGCATATGAGTCAACTCTGACATTGGAAGTGCAATCTGAATTATCATTGTAATATAAATTAAATAAGTCTACACTTTCAATTTAAGCTTAGCCTATTTGGAGTGGTTCACCAGGTCTAAAAAAAAATGATGATAACAGTAATAGGTTAACTTTTAATGGTTTAATAATACTGTTTTGATAATCATATCAAGAATAAAGAAATGACTTTAAGAAAAAGTGACCAAAAAGTAAAGAATTTATTGCCTTAATTTTAATTTCAAATAAATCAACATAATAAACTATTAGTTAGTTTGTATTAGCATTTCCTCTAATGATTAAAATATTTTCCAAAATATCATTCCTCAAGTCAGACAATATGAATTTCAATCCGGAAAAACTACGCTCCACGCTGACCTAAACAAAAATATTGAAATATATTTTTAGTTGATTATACTTACTAACATAAAAGCAAAATAGTATTATGCAGACATTATGAGAATTATGACAAATAACTAATAAGAAATTAATAATGAATGTGAAATGTAGCACCTGAGTAGCCGGTACCGCCATAAGCTGCTCAAATAAGTTTGATTCTGCTGTATTCTATGAAAACATAAATCAATATAATATATCATATATATCTTCTTATACATCTATATCATAAGCCATCAAATAGAAAAATGTCTAAGTGGTAGATTAAATAACAATAAAAAAATGGAACCAAACACTACCCAGAAACAATTGTGGCTTAATTATATCCAATAAAAATATTTTATTTAAATGTAACTAACCCTTACGGACGTTAATGCATTTTTTAAATCCTATACTTTGAGTAGGTAATCTACAGCTTTCTTTTTATTTTCATCAGTTAATAAACACATATATCGTGGATCCAAATAAATTGCTGTAAATAAAATCAATAAGTAAAAAGAAAAATTTTAAAAATTATTTGCAAAAATAAATTACCTGCAATAAATATATCATTTTCTAATAATTTAGATTCGCGAGTTTCCATATTATTAAAAATAGCAATAGATAATACTGAACCAATTCTATTAAGTTTTTGTTTGGTTTGAATCCATACACCATAAAAATCACCAAGAGTTAAATTACTCTTTTGAAGCTTTTTAGAAGCTATATATGCTGGTTGAAGAGTTTCAATCTAAACACATTTTAATAAGTTAATATTACAGAAATGCATCATCATTTATTAATAGAATAACATGTTTACCAAATTATTAAACCGTTGCCAATTAGTATCACTTATTTTCAAGTCATTATTGATTTGATGGTGATCATCACAAAACTTTTTAAGTTCATACAAACGAACTAACATCAAATATGTAGTATCCCACCTAGTTGAGTTATCTAGAACTGCCTGTTTTAAACAATCTTTTTTTAAAAGTGCAGCATATGACTGCGTACGAAGAACTTTCACAACCTGCAATTTATAAAATATTTAATAAAACATTAATACATTATAAAGGATAGTATTATAGTATTGTACAAGGAGTATATCTAATCCAAAATAGTTAAATAATTAACATTTAAAAGTACTTGTTTGATAATGATTACATTTCTTAAATAATATATGAGGCATTTGAAAAGCCAAGACTCAAGAGGTGTATTTAGGCAACTAAGTAAACATTTAAAATTATAATTGATTTTATATTTTTATGACAAATTTTTAATATTTCCTACTTTATAGTTTATAGTTTATACTTACTTTAATATTGACTGGTAAAAGCTAAAATATTTCTATGGATTTTTATAACTAGCTTAGTTATTAAATTGATTAGAAAATATTGTATATGCTAAATTTCTAACTAGTTAATTTGATTTGAAATATTTTGATAAGTTAAAACAAAAAATCAAGTTTTTAAGTTATAACTAGATTATGCCCACCTTTGAGTACTTATAAAGATATTCTGTATTTATAATTTAACATTTAAATTTGTATAGCCTATGAAATATAAATAATAAATATAATATAAATTACTTTTCTTGCTTTTGTTAAAAGGTTCTTAATAACTTCTACTTTAAGTCCATTATCAATGCACAACTGCAGTGTATGAGCCGAACAACGTACACACTGAGTCTGAGTTAATGGTTCTTGTTCATTATAGCTCATAGCTGCAACTATTTCATTTTGTAAATCATCAGCACTAAAATCACTGAAGTCTTCTCCTTCCAATATAACGGTATTTAACTGTCTTTCTGTCAAATAATCTGTATCTAATAAATATATTTTATGAAGGTAATTCAATTTAATTAATAATGGTTTTTTTTTCTAAAGATTGAAATTATTACCTCCTGAGATACGACTTTCTATTTCATCCAAGTCAGACCCAGAGCTGGCACCATCATCTTCATGTACCTCATCTGTATCATTAAGGATACGTACCATTTTAACTATATTAGCACCATTATCACAAGTGATGGAAAAAACTTGGCGGTTGTCAATATTAAACTTTCTCAAAATATTTATTAACTAAAAGGAAAATAGAATAAATAGATAAATAGGTGAACTTTGATAGACATTTAGCTTATAAAATAAATTGACTCCACTATACTAATAATTAATAAATAATAATATTCAATCTAGTTACGCAATCAACTTTTAGAGATATTAATTTTTTATCGATATCTGCTTTAATACTTTTTATAATACTTTCTGCGTGTTCTTTTATGTGTTTTTTTATATGATGAGAGTTCATTCTGAAACCTATTAATGATAAATGGTACATAAAAATATAAAATTAAATTTTTTTATTTTGTAGTAGGTATTGCTATGAATTATTTGTTTAATAAATTAATAGGTGAAATAATTAATGAAGATGGCCAAATTCAGGATGTGAAATCTTCATCAATTGATTTCAATGTTATAAGTTAACATATAAAAATATAAGTTATATTAAAATTGAATACTTAACTAGTTGTTTTGACTTTTGATTGTTGATTATATTAAAGATATTTTATTTATTTCACATGTTCACCGTTCCATATATTATACATTGGTACTTAACATAACAAAATACATTATAGGCAATAGGCAGGCACACTTAATAATTCAAAAAATGTTAAGGTTATTTAAAAACAATATTAACAAATTGAAAAAAAAATCAATAATTTAGAATACAACTGAATTTGGTAACTTACCATCACTGATAGCATTAAATATTCGATTCATGATTATTTTAAAGCCAGAATCATCAAGTAACTGAAATGGTCAACCATTGGTAGTAAGCAATTGCATACAAGCATCAACTACTCTTTTTTTTTTTATCTAATTTAACATTTGTTAATGTTTCTTTAGATATAATTATCATTTTATCAAGGGGCCCAGTTTTTTCTATTTTTTGTCTCTGTAAAATAACATAAGTAATCCATTTTTAATACATTTATTCAGTGTTTACTGTTTACATAATATTGTAATTTAAAGATATGAGTGCCGTATGAGTGTATGGCCATTTATAATTTAGGTTAGTATCAATCGAATACCTATATTTTAAATTTTTAAATCTGATTTTGTATTAAAAAATACCTACATCAACTTACTACATCTCAGTGTACTTTACTACCTAAGTAGTAGTAAATTAAGAGTGGCTTTTTAGTTTTTACTACCTTTCAAAGTTTTCAAAATATAATAACATCATATTAGGCGGTAATATAGGGGGTAAACCTATTCGGCTATTAATGTATTTTGTTAAAAATTGGTGAAATAATTTTTTTTTAATATTGGAACTGTCAAGATTATGTCATGTCTAAACATTCTTAACACTATAATATAGCTCTTATTCAAATTAAAAAAAAAAAATTGTATAACTACCTACAGATGGGCTATTACATAATAACAATAGTACCTAACTCAGGCTTTAATACCAAATATAAATACTAACCTTATTTGTAGTTGAACAATTTTCAGTAGGATATGTTGAATTGTTTTTTTCTTTTCCTCTTAAAAGAATACCATACTGCTCTTTATGATACTGTTTTATGTGATTTTCCAAATTTCCAGAATGATTACCTGTTCTCACGGGATTTTTACAATTTGGAACTTGACAGGTACTTTCGTTTGTATTTAAATTATATTCAAAAAACATACGACCAACTGGGTTAGATTTCGTTCTTGCCATTTTGCAAATCGATTATTGACGTAATGACGCGACGTCTAAAAAAGTAAAAACTAAAACCACTCACACTCGCGAGTCGTGGAAACAGTAAATATGAAATAATCCAAAACGGCAAAACGTTAAAAATTAAAATCAAGCACACCGTTGAGCGTCGCGCGTCGAAATCAATATAATATTGTAGATACTAGTCACTATATAATAGATAAAATAGATTTATCAATAAATAAAAATAACGTTGCTCCAAGGGGAATAACCAGGGGTATTTTAGTATTTTACTCAATTATAATCTTAACTATTATTCCGATTAGTTACTAAAATATACCAACGCGACAACACAATATAACCATTAACCAGACAGAAATCTAAAATTAAATAAAACCATGGAAATATGGAATGCCATTAGAGATTTGTGGAATTATTGCTGAAATCGTCTATAAATAATAAATATCAATGTTCATTATATTATAATATTATTATAACATAATACGTAGGTAATAATTTATTATGAAAACGTTATAATATAACGTTATTATAAAACGTTATATTTATTGTTATACAACGTTTTATTTTCGCTTACTGTTTTACTATTTTTTTCGTTTTCCCGTTTCGTTTCGTTTTATGTTTTACTAAAACTGTCGTTCATTGCATCGTTTTGTTTAGTGATAATTTAATATTACCGTTTACTGTTTACCGTTTTGTTTTCTGTTATCTTTTTCAATCGTTTTTTGACAAGTATAACGTTATAATTATAACGTTATAAAAACGTTTTCGAGCCCTGATAAAAATCTTAGTTATTTGAGTAAGTAATGGTAATCGTGAAAAATTCTCGGTCTAAATTCGTCCGGACTATCGGTGAGTCTCTACTGTACTGTCTCTACATTAATTGCAAATATTGTTTTGTGGTTAAAAATTTATAAAATGTCCAGTTTTTATTACTAAAGATTGAAAATTTAAAACAAGGTTTTTCGTAAGTATTTTTAATAGTGTAACCAAAAATCGCTCTTATACGTCGCGTTTGGCGGTTGCGCAGCGTTCAGTATCACGGGAGCGATAAGAAAAGACTCGGACACTCGGTACAAAAATACAAAATAATACAAGATTTTCAAGATGGAAATTGAAGCTTGTCGATACGTATCGATTCAATATTGAGCGTTCGAGTGATTACACGTACGGCATACCAGCGATACGCACGGCCGTATCGCCCGGTATCGGACTCTGACTTCGATACGAGTCGGTACGTGACTGTTCCGTATCGATACGTATCGAATAATTCTTCTTGAAAATCTTTTATCGAGGTTATATCAAGATACACTTGTACCGTTTTCATGCAACCAGGCCACGGCTCGCACTCCGCGCACGCGTCAATACAACTTCTTCCACCGCCTGGTCATGATATTCTTATTACTTGCCCGGAGTACAACACTGATCAGTGATAAATCCACATTTTTCTACATGGCAAACAACGGTGACATCGGTAAATAAATTTATCTATAATGAATATAAATTATTATTTGTAATAATTTAATATAATGAAAATTAAAAGTGAATTTTTATTGTCCGTTCCTTCTTTTGGGACGAAAGAGGGTTTTACTCGTATCGGGTACCAGGGACCCAGTCGGAGGGGATGAACGCCGCCGCGACGTTTACGTGGCAATTGTGCAGCCGACGAGTACCGAGCCCGCCGCCGCCGGGACGGGGCGATGAGTGATGACGTTCCGACGCATGTACCCCTATTAACGTCGTACGGTTTTTGGGGTACAAAACGCGCCGAATCGTGACACGACGACGGTATCGACTGTTAAGGTGCCTTTATACTGTATCGTGTCGTCCATAATTCAGGACGTCGTCCTAAAATTACAGTGTTTTGATTGGCTGAATATTGTAGTTACCTAATTAATATACCATGTTACCAGGCGTTACCAGAAAGTTGAAAAAATTCAACTTGTCGTCGTGCGGTAACAGTCGTGGTTCAATCCTCCTGATAATAAATAATTTCATAAAGCCCATATAATTGTTATCAACTACCTTCTATCATCTATCAAAATAATTCGTTAACCATTTATATACCATTCTACCAAGAACGATATTGGAAATGGACGACACGATAAAGAGTTATGGACGACACGATACAGTGTAAAGGCACCTTTAGGGACCGACCACAGAGACAACCGTCACACCGACCACGGCAATAATCACGACAAGATAATGAACATTTTTTTTAACAACCAAAGTGGATACTGATAATGCGTAAACACTTGGCTTGAGGGGATTCGATACCGATTGTTTTTAAGGAGTTGAATATAGGCAATTTTAGGTGCGTGCGTGCGTAATAATCGCCGTGTTTCTGTTCGCTTAAGTAATCAATTGTTTGCGTTCTGTTTACTGTTTATTTTATATACAATAGGCAAGTTTAAGTGTGAATTTGAAAGTATCTGAAAACAAATACCCAATTAAAATAACTCAATACTTATTGTAAGTTGTAAGTTGAGTTTAAAATGTATATTATATATATTTGTACAAATAATCTTATTTTTTAATGCATATTTTGTACAAAAGTGCATATTTAGGGATTTTTTAGAGCTACAAGTCCTCTGACCTAGAATTATACCACTCGTACCTATTAGAAGTGCACGGATATGTGGACTTGATATGATTTCTTAAATTAAATTGTACACATTACACAATAGATATAATAATAAAATTTATTTTTAACATTGATTATGGAAATACGGAGTCGTATAGTCTATTCCATGTACTCAAATAATCTAATTAGTTCTTGTTTAATTTAGACACATTTTGAAGCTTATTTTTATAAATATTATTGCGAGTAATGGTTAATTTTAAGCAACAAGTCGCCAGTCGGTAATGTACTAATATGTTTGTTACGCGGTGATACGCCTCGTAGAAAATTATTGTTGATTATACGTACTTTAATATTTTCATATTATTTCTGTACTAATTCATATTTTTATCGGAGGGCTATCAGAATCAGGGAAGTCTAAAACAGTAACAAACTATCCTCGGAACAATATTTTTCAGATTCAACACTTATAAACTCGAAATATAATTTAAGGATACGTTTTTCACAGTAAATATAAAACTCGGGAACTATAAAAATCAGGAAAATAAAAATGGTTAAAATATTTTTCTGAAACAACTATTTAATGGTACATTTACCTAACCTAATCTAACCTACATTTGAATATATATTAATTAATATATAATAATATTATATTGTGTAAAATTATATATTATAATGTTCCACACTTAAACAACCTTTTTGAAAATAAAATCTGAACATTAATAATAAGGGAAGTACCTTCTAACAGCTACAATGACCACTCAGAAAACTATGTTTTAATATTTGGTTATCAAGAACAAATTGCCAATTTAACATTATATCACAAAAAAAGAATAGGTAGGTAATATTATAATATAAAGCAAAAAGAGTTCTAAGTAATAGGTATATAATTACCACTAGAAATAGACAGCTCTAAAGGCTTAAGAGTTGATGCTAACAGATCTAGGCCTACATTAATTTAAACTTTATACGCTGTATCTCTGACCTCTGTTATTACTTACTACTGCAAGGACATGACAATTGTATCCAACCATTAGAACATCATGTCTCACCTTTGCAGTAATATGTTGTTTTCAATTGTTATTTCTTAGAAAAGTTAAAACCAAAATGATGTGGTAAGAAACAGCAATTTAATTTGTGTTTCTTGTCAGCTTTATATACAAATGGATATCCTTAATAGCTCTTAATTTTAATTTTAGATGGAACTGCAATTGATTAAAAAATGCCTCCTAAAATTATTTATTTTAATAATAATAATAAGACTTAAAAGGTAAAATATACATGATTGATACAGAAATATACTGTTACGCCTAACTGCAAAGTGCAGACCATAGATGTATAAATATAAAGCTATAAAAGTATATAGATATTTATATATTTATTTATATTTATATTTTATTTGTCTATGTTGTAGACAGTAATTTTTATAATTGATTAATAATATTGTCCAAAACATTACTTACTTAACAACAATAGGTACTGTTAAATATTATATTTTTATCAATTGGGAGGATTTGAATTTTTCCTGGGTCTCAAATTTGACATCCAGTGTACTCACCGACCTCTTCTCCTAAATGAATGTACAGTTAAATGTATGAACAATCACTTAATGGAATATTTCAATAATCATTGCAATTTGCAATGAACTTTTAAAACTTAAAATAATAAAACAAAAGAACCTCAGAAAATATAATAATAAAAAAAATGAATATCTTTAAAGGAATTTATATTTCAAGACTAGTAACCCAAGAAAATTATTTAAATGAAGAACCATTATTTATAGGACAGTTAGTATTTAGAATCACAACTAGCTAAAAAAATAAAAAGTTAAAAATGCATAAATGAATATAACCGATTGTATATATACCATTGTATGTAACCCAGAATTAGTATTATTTATAACTTATAACATTAGTTTTGGCTATAACAATTATAATATTTAGTTATGATATATAATTATATAATAAAGAGCTTAAATATTTGTTTTCTTATACAGAATATGTAAAAAAGTTAGATAACTACTATAAACTATAGCTGTACATTTGGTTAATTACATATTATGTAAGTTAAATTGTATATTACACTTTTAATTTTAGGTCTAACTGTATCAATTTTGTAACATTTATATTTTAGACTTCACATTATGCATGGATTATTATTGATTACTGGTACACTACATTTATAGGCAAGTTGTATGTTAAGAGATTTTTTATACCACAACAATATTGAGTTCTTATGGCACAAGTGTAGAACAAATTATTGGAAAATAAATGTATTCTCTCCTTCAGATCTTTTACTGTTACCAAAATAAATATAATTATTATTTATAATAATATATTATACCTAATAAATATTTTATAATTTGCAATAAAGCATAACATTTGCACCACTAAATACAATAGCCTTTTTAAATTACTGTTTGAAGCAATCATAATAAAATAAACAGTTTATAATTGAAGTTGATTTTATTAAACATTGAAAATGTTATGGATTTCTTTTGTATTGTCGAGCCGGCAAACGTTATTTTCTTCTTCATAAATTGTTTTAAACTCTCTTCCTTTGACGCAGGTGGTCGCCACCAACTCGCCCGAACATAGCTGTGATCACCCACTCGTTCAAATGCGACACCGTGCACGGGACGATTTTGATTGAACACATTTGGAGATAACGTTTTTAAATAAATTATTCAAAGTATTTCGGATTATTCAAAATTCAAATGAACTGCAGTGAATAAACTGTTTGTTATTTGAGTTATATAAACGACCGATTGTGTATATTTATACAAAATAATATCGTTGGTATATTCTTTAAAAAAATAATAATAATAATAACTTAATTTAATTTAATTTAAATACAAATATTTATCAATGCTTATAATTATCTAAGTGGTACAAAAAATCTCAAGTACCTATTCAAAAATAAAGTATTCAATTGAATTTAAAATCTTCAAATATTAGATTTTGAATTACTCCATTATTAACGAAAAATGTGTGGTTGACGTCCTCGGCGAATCACCATGTATAATATTATATTGTTATTGATATTTTTTTCAACAAAAAGTTAATATAGTTCAACAATTATTATTTATAATTTATATAATATTATATTATTGTCTATTATTATTATTTATTAATTAAGGTATATATTTTGGTTTGAATATTTTGACTCTGATATATTAGTTTGGTATATTTAGACCTTATTTTTATTTTTAATGATATTTTTTCTTTGGTTGTTCATTACTGATAATTAGGGTCCGGAACTTGATGCATTTGCATCTTTTTATCTAACGCTTGTATTCGAGGCACTTCTTTATAGAAATTTGACTTGTGCCATGCAGAATTCAATGCTACACATTTTATTTTGCATTTTTTGCATTTTTTTGGTAATTCTCAGTTAGGTCATTTTTTTAACAATTTTAGTGCATTTTATGCATTTTTCTACTTTTGTAGGTATATATGCATTTTTCTTCCAGAAAGAACATGTTTTATTCCATATTATTTTGATAAAATTAAATATTTAAAAAAACTAACATATTATATCGTATAGCTGAATCCTTCAATTATTTCCGTATTGATATTATTTTGTATCTTCGTTTCAATTTATTTTTAGGCCCAGTGCAGACATGCGTAAGAAACCCCCGTGTTATTGTAATTTCGATTTGATTGGTGTACCCAAAATAGATTTATTAGACTATATTTTGACTTCACTACAGGACAATCGACAATTTTTTTATTTAAAAATATTTAACACACTTTAATAGCTCATTGTAACACATTTATTGTTTAGTAGTATTTAAACAAAATGACACATTTTTTTTAGTACATAACTTTAATTTAAATTGTTTAAGTAATAAAAACATATTTAATGTGTACAACAATTTGCGTAATTCATACTAATATAATAATAAATAAATTATTAAAAAATAAAATTAATAAAAATAATTATGAATTATGATTTCTGACACGTGAGTTAATTATTAAAAAACGTAAATTTTTAAAAATTAATATTTTTCACAGTCATTTTAGTCATTTTTGTTGTTTTTTGATATTTAGAAGTCATTTTAACACTTTGTTTTGTGTGCATTTTTTAAAGTTTTTTAGGTCATCAAGTTCCGGGCCCTAGTAATGGACGTGTTAAATTCGAACTCAATAATGATATAAAATCATTGTAGGTATACGAAAAACGTTTCAGAGCAAAGGCAGACCTTCAGCAGTTCAGCCTAGTATGTTATAAATTTATAATAATATTTGTATTATAAAATAATAACAAAAACCATTATTCTTCTTCAAAATGGGTAGAATGCTAGTTACACATATACTAATTATATTATGTTCAAGAAGGAGCTAAGTTTTAAAATGTACCTACTTTTTTTGGATTTTTATACATTGGTCACTATACAGTATACAATATTATATAGGTGGTACTAAAAATAGGTGGCTTCTTCGTCGTAAATTAATTTTAAAAATAGAACAACTAATATAAAAAAAGCTCACTAATCAAAATTTTTGTTTAAAAAACGCTCATATGTACGTGCGTGAATATGTAAGCTATATGCTGCGCGAAAAAAACAATCTTATAAAACGAACGGTCATTAATAAAACGCTCATTTATAACCCTCGTGTGTACGCTCGTAATAATAGACGAAACGCTGAGCGAAAGAGACGATTATTTAAAAAACGCTCATTTGAAAACGCTCTTATGATTACGGACGTAAACACAATAACTAATATTAAAAAACGCTCACCAAACAACATTGTAGTTTAAAAACGCTCATGTGTTTGTGCGTGAATATGTATAAGCTATATATGGAGCGCGAAAAAATCAATCTTTTTGAATAAACGCTCATGTGTACGCGCGTGATAAATGAAAATGAACGTAACGCCGAGCGAAAAAGACGATGATTTTAAAAACGCTCATTTGAAAACTCACAAATATTTACGCACATAAACACACAACTAATATAAAAAAACGCTCATTAAACATAATATTTGTTTAAAAAACGCTCATATGTACGTGCGTGAATACCTATGTAAGCTATATATGGAGCGCGAAAAAATTAATCTTTTTGAATAAACGCTCATGTGTACGCGCGTGATAAATGAAAATGGACGTAACGCCGAGCGAAAAAGACGATAATTTTAAAAACGCTCATTTGAAAACTCACAAATATTTACGCACATAAACACAACAACTAATATCAAAAAACGCTCATTAAGAGGACGCCACACCCGCATGTGTTGTCTCCGTCTTACAAACGTGTAACATACCAAATTTACGCTCAGCAGTTCACGTTTTATGCCGTTAGCTTAAAAATTAGAGTCAATCGACCTATAATAAAAGTTGATGGTAAGAACTTTATCTGTGTTTTGTTGGAAATCTTTTTACTATAATTCAGTTTTTAAGTGAGTTATGTGTGTTATAATAAATGTAAATTAAAAATGCTCATAACTCACTTAAAAACTGAATTATAGTAAAAAGATTTCCAACAAAACACAGATAAAGTTTTTACCATCAACTTTTATAATAGGTCGATTCACTCTAATTTTTAAGCTAACCGCATAAAATGTGAACTGCTGAGTGTAAATTTGGTATGTTACACGTTTGTAAGACGGAGACAACACATGCGGGTGTGGCGTATTCTTAAGATAGGTAACTGCTATCTAGTCTGTATATTTTTACAAGAAATAATCAAAATTATAAGTATTAAAAAAAAAATATATTACCTATATAATATAAAAACAAGTACAATTCACCTTCATTATAGTTTATTAAAAAAAAAAATTCTCCCTTATTTCATTTTTATTGTTAATTAATGATAAATATATTGAAAATTAGTAATTACTCAGAATTCAAAGATGGTGAATTATAATCAACTCGCAAACAGTCATTTATGTTTGAGTTATTTTTTATGTTAAGAGTACAATACGTGTCTTCAATCAAGTTAGTATCTTCAAAATTACCAATAGGTCTATAATTTAGAAATGTTTCACAAAATGTTTCTACAAGCAATTTCTAAACCCAATAAAATGTTCAATATGTGTTGAATTTTTTTGTGCTATTTATAGACATAAATAATTTTCAAGTTTTTTTTATTTTATTTTTATTATTGCCGATAAAATTTTTTTCAAAATGTGTGGAGGAGTAATAGACATACACTTACGCACGCGACACTTGCTGTACAAGTCACCGCTACGACGTTGCGCGCGTGAACAGAAAACGAATCACCGACAAAATATCGCCGGTAAATTATCGCGTGACCAAAATATCGCAACTAAAATATCGCGAAACCATTATATCGCATAGAATAAATATCGCCAGCATGAAATATAGCAGTTATTTAATTATAAATAAATAATATATTTCAAGCATATAATATTGTTATATTAATATATAGTAGAATTTATAAAAATGTGTACCTATAATTTAATAAAATTGATATAAGTAATAAAAAAAAATTAAATATGTACATTAATTAATGGAAGTATACTCGTACATTCAATGAAATGATAATCTTCAAACTCACGATTATGATAATCTGCTATTACGTACTTTCTTTACTCGTTCAGCCCTACTGACTGTTTTGTTCTTTTTATTAGGAGTATTTGGATTTCCTACTATACTTTGACTTATTTTAATTTTCGTAAAACTGTATAAAAGTGTGAACTGTAAAAGCGTCAGTCACAGTGACAGTACAAAGTATTACTAAATAGAAATTATAAAATGAAAAACCAGTGTACTTGAATGCATTGCTAGGTAAAAGGTGAATACGATTATAGATAAGATAAAGTTAAATGCAATATACAGACGCGATAATAATGTACGGCGATATTATTTCTTTACGATATAATGGTTTCGCGATATTTTAGTTGCGATATTTTGGTCACACGATATTTTACCGGCGATATTTTGTCGGGGTACCCACAATAAACACACTCTACAAAATTAGTTCTACTACACTTAACACTTATAAACAAATATTATAATCTATTCAAATTTTTCGTCTGCACCAGTGAAATCTACTAGTGTACCTAATCCATCTACCTCTCTATCCTCTGCCGAATTGTATAAAGTTATCGCAGGACTCCAGAAATCTCAAAATAATCTCTTTGCAAATCACCGAGTTCCTATCTCGACATGAAGTTTGGGGAATTGAAAGCATGGGTGGATTAACTTTCAACTCAGATTTTGGAACTTAAATCTGAAAACGCCTCTCTTAAACTTGATATCTCTATCCTAAAAAAAATTACTAGAGGCAGGCGAAGCAAACTCCCGTATTTACAACTCGTCAATAATTTAATACCTATACTGTAAAGGGGAGATTTGGTCACATCTTCTTCATTAGTATAGCAGTGTAAAGCCGGGTCGGGTATTTATAAAATATAATAATAAAGAAGAATGTTGTCATACATATACGTAAAATTAGGTATTGTTTTAAATGCTAAATTCGACAAAGTTTTAATCATATAAAAGGTGCCATTATTCAAGGGCAACGAAGTGCACGGGGACAGCTAGTTATACACAAATCTCATAAAAAAATCACTTTTAGTTAACCCAGAAATTTTCAATTTTTTTTGCAAATTTTTCCAATTTTTCTTTCCGTAAAACCCTTAATTGAACAATATAGAACATTTAAAAAAATTAGGGGTCCATCCGTTTTCACTTTTTATTCCCTTCAAGTTTTATTTTTGTGACAAAATGTGGCCTATGTTTTTCTCCAAAGTTCCAACTATTTCTATACCAAAATACATCAAAATTGGTTCACCAGTTTAGGCGTTAAAACGTAACAGACAAACTTAGTTTCACATTTATAATATTATAATTTAGGATAAGGATTAGCCATTAGGATAAACAGGCTACGTTTTCAGGTTACCTATCTTACGATAATAATTGTCATTCATAATTGGCTCGGTAGCTGAATGTGAAGATCAATTATAAAAAAAGCTTTTTCTAAACTAAACAAATCGCCTGTTACTGTGGGCGATTTTTATTTCAGGCTGTTAATACCCCCCCCCCTTCTCCAGTAATAATATAGGGGGTAATAATTGCCTGTGACAATGGTGACGCGTCTGCGTCGGTAAACAATATATTTAGAATATATAAGACTAGAACATTTGTGTTAGAAAAGAAGTGTGGGGATAAGTCGAAAACTGATCTCTATGGATTGCGAAAAAATTGACTTAAACACGTACGGGCTTAAACGATGCGTTTATGTCACCGATATTAACTTGGAACCCGAAACAACAAAAACAAAAAAAATATTGTCAACATTTTGTACTCTTTTTGTACCTTTTTGTACCATCCAAAAAACATTTTGTACCCAAACTGATTTTTTTTTATTCGTTGTTCAAATTTCGGTTTCCAAGTTTATAAAAAAAAAAACTCAAAATCAAAATTACCCCATGTAACTTATACCAAATTGTTGTACTCTTTTTGTACCATCCAAAAAAAATGTTGTACTCCAACTGATTTATTTTTATTCGTTGTTCAAAATTTAGTTACCAAAATTTTGAAAAAAAAAAATCATAATATTTTTATGTAATTTATACCAAAATTGTATAACGTATAATGTATAATGTATAATGTGATAACAGTTTACGGCGCATTTTCGTCTGCTTAACAAAATTAATTTACCGACTTCTCTTCTTCTATTTTTTACGGAATTAAATTATTTATTGTTGTTAACCTCAAGACATCCATTTCGTGTCGTGTCAACGTTCTGCATTCTACTACGCAAGTATTCCACCCATTTATTGACCGTACCGCTTCTCTTGTCTGTAAGTACTCTGAGTTCTTATCATCACTATCACGCCGCGTTTATCTCGATTCATCTTCAGTCTCAACGACAGCTGTTTTTTTCTGGAGACTTAGACGCTAGTCAATACGGTTAACGAATTTTTCGCTGACCCCTGCTTGCCTGTCTAAGCAACCTTATATACACGTCAACCTCTACTATTGTATCCATTGTCACCGTGTTTTACCATGAAATCCGTTTCAAAATCGAACACTGCTTCATCGACGTCAATCACACTACGTAGTGCTAGTACAACAAAAGCTTCGACTCCAGTTTCATCTCAAAGCCCTGCTTCTAATAGTCAGTCCCTCTTCACTAATGATGACCTTATGTCATCACTAAAAGATGTACGCAATGAATTTTCCCGCTTATTTAAAAAACATTCAGCGTCCCAAATGTCGCAATTCAATGAGCTCAAAAAAGATATACAGCAACTATCAACTCTTCTGGAAGAACTTAAGGCTGAAAATCGCCTTCTTCGAGATGAAGTAGACGAACTCAAGGTGAAGGTGTCATGTCTTGAGTCTGTTGACTCTTCTTCTCAGACTGCCTCCATTGTTGCTCAAGTCATGCAGGAATCGTTCGAGCGGGATAAATGTTCTTCCAATGTTTTGGTATATGGTATACCTGAATCGTCCTCTACCCTTCCTGCACAACGTATATCCGACGATAAAAAAGCTCTGGAACAGATCATATTACTGTTTTCAACCGCATTGCTTGATTCTCTCAAGCTATTTCGCCTTGGTAAAATTCAGCCGAATTCTCCTCGCCCTCTCAAGTTAATTTTTGGCTCTAAAGATAACGCTGAATGTTTACTATCAACCTACAATGAAGCTAAAAAGAATGGTTCCACACTCCCTCCCTTTTTTCGTGTCGTAAGGGATAAAACTCCTTTACAGCGAATGCTACTACGTAACTGTCACTCTGAACTGGATCGTCGTTCTAATGCTGGTGAAAACGATCTGCGGATATCTTACGTTGATAGCATCCCAAAAGTGGTATCGAATCAGTCAATGAGTAAAAAATTTCACCATCGTCCAACTGGCGTCTTCCACTAGTCTCCACACCTACTAAAACTGTTTCCGGTTTTTACCAAAACTGTCGTGTTCTTAGGACTCAACTTGTAAATTTTAATTGTAATGTTGCTTGTATAACTTTTGATTTTCTTATGTTAACTGAAACATGGTTAAATTTCTCTTTTTCTGATAATGAACTTGGTCTTGTAAACTATAACATATATAGGTATGATAGATGTTTTAATACTAGTGATTGTTTAAGGGGTGGTGGAGTTCTCATTGGTATACGGAAAGATTTTTCCTCTAAATTAATCGCCGTTCCCGACCTCAATGTCGAACAATTGTTTGTTGAGTTTTCTACTGGTACCACTAGGTTTCTAATTTGTTGTGTTTACTTTCCCCCCCATTCTCCTTCCTTATTATATGATCGTTTCATGTCTACCGTTGAGTCCGTTATCCAACAACACCCAAATCACACTTTTATGATATGTGGTGACTTTAACCTTCCTGAAATTTCTTGGTCAAATGATTCAAATGGTCTCACTTACACATCCTTCTCTGATCTTCGAGCTCCACGCGTACCTGAAATCTTTGCTTTCAACAAATTTTTCCAGAAAAACTCCATTTTTAATTCTCATGGTTCAATCCTCGACTTAGTTTTCAGTAGTACTGACTCTGTTATAGTGACTGAGTCCTCTGAACCATTTGTTCCATCTGATATTTACCATCCTCCGGTAAACTTATCTATACCCAAAGTCTATTCTACCTCACAGTTTTGTAGTTCGCACTCATTCCATAACTTCCGGAGAGCAAATTTCAGCCGAATTGTATCTTTCTTATCGTCTTTTGACTGGTTTTCTACTCTCTCAAACATAGACCTTAATACCGCAACCAACACTTTAACTGATGCTATTCATAATTCTATCCTACGTTTCGTCCCTACATCCCGTTTTTACAAATCGTCCTTCCCTTCATGGGTAACCAAAGAACTTAAAAACTTGGTGTATCGTAAAAATAAAGCGCATGCTATATTTAAATCCTCGCATGACCCTAGTCATTACAGGGCTTTTTCCCTACTCCGGGCTGAATACAAACATTTATCCAAAAAATGCTTTAGGGAATTTGTCGCACGTACTGAAGCGCATCTCTCTAATGAACCTAATAAGTTCTGGGACTTTGTACGTAAAAACCGCAGCCAAACTTCTATCCCTAAATCTGTTATTTTTAATTCTGTCACTAGCACGTGTGAGAAAGATTGTGTTAATTTGTTTGCTGAACACTTTTCGTCTGTATACTCCTCCAACTTAATTGATATTGACCTACAGTCCTTAAAAATACCATTCTTTGACTTGCCCAACAACTGTGATTTCTCTCCCAATGACGTTCTCCTAAAACTAGTAGCACTTAAAAATGTTTTATCTTGCGGTCCCGATGGAATACCCGGTGATTTTCTTTACAAGATAAGGCAGGTTATTTTCTTTCCTTTATGGCTTCTTTTTAGAAGATCCCTTGATGAAAGTTTTTTTCCTGATTTATGGAAAATCGGATCAATTACGCCAATTTTAAAGTCAGGATGCCCCTCTCTAGTAACCAACTATAGACCCATATCTATTCTTAGTCATATTCCTAAAATATTTGAGTCTCTCGTCCTCGATTCCATACTAAATTCTGTTAATCCCATTCTATCTAATGAGCAGCACGGTTTTCGTCCAGGCCGCTCTACTACCACATGTAATCTTACTTTTTGTAATTACACTTTCAATGCGTTTAGAGAAGGAAAGCAAGTAGATGTCATTTATACAGACTTCGCTAAGGCGTTTGACTCTGTTAACCACGGGCTCCTCATTGCTGTATTAAAAGCCTATGGTTTTGGTGATCCACTGCTCTCTTGGTTTGATTCATTTCTTATCAATCGAGCGCAATGGGTAAAACTATTTAATACCAAATCAGAAGTGTTCTACCCTTCATCTGGCGTCCCATAAGGCGGACATTTGTCCCCTTTGTTTTTCTCGCTTTTTGTTAATAGTGCTTCTTCATCTCTTAAACATTGTCAGCTGTTATGCTTTGCAGATGACATGAAACTATTTATGCAAGTGAACTCAATAACTGATTGTCATAACCTGCAAGAGTATCTCAATAACTTCGTCACATGGTCCGAATCACTAGGTTTGACGCTTGACATAAACAAATGCAGGTATATGACATTCACCCGTCGCCGATCGCCTATTTCTTTCCCTTATACTATTAACGGAACTAACCTGTGTCCTATTATCTCTAGCGTATGTGATCTCGGATTTACCTTCACTCCATCTCTTTGTCCTAGGGCTCATATTGACAATATCACTTGCAAAGCACTGAAGGTCTTAGGTTTCGTTAAAAGGATAGCTAACGAATTTAAACTATCCAATTCCCTTAAATCGATTTACTGTGCACTTGTTAGACCTATTGTTGAATATGGCTCTGTGGTTTGGGATCCTCAGACCGCTGAGGCTTGCAAGCAGCTTGAGCGTGTCCAGCGTAGGTTCCTTAGCTTCGTTAAATTTAACTTTAACATTACTTGCGAGCCTCACGACTACACTCCCGTTCTCCGTTTTCTTCATCTCTCCACTTTATCTGATCGTCGTTACCATCATAACTTATCTTTTCTTAACAAACTTCTCTCTGGCTCCATTGACTCCCCTTCCCTCCTTGCACTTATAAATATAAAGGTACCAATTAGAAACACCCGCAACAATGCTTTCTTTCATGTACCACATTGCTCAACCAATTACCTAAGGAATGAACCTAACCAGGATGATGATAATTGCCAATGAGAATCCGTCGTTCTCCTTCTAGGTTATCGTATTATTTTACTTTTTCCAATTCTGTATATATTTACATCTTTTTTTTTCTTTTTAAATGATTTTGTTATGTATATATTCAAATGTGCCATTGTATAAATTGGGCTTCGCCCGTTATTATATTAAAATTTCTTAAAATAAAAATTGTATACACTTCTGTACCTTTTTGAAAACATTAATTAATGATAACAATTTTAATTCATATCTTTTACTTTACAAAATTTTAAATACATAGTTTGACCCGACATCATCAACCTAAAAAATATTTTGTATAATAAAATATTCGTAATCGTAATAACAATTTGAATGTTCATATAAATAATAAATAGAAAATTAAACACTTAAATAATAATCATTTAATCACTATTTTAATAAAACAAATTGTTTCAATCTACTACCTACTTAATAGTTTTTTAATGTTTAAATTACATTCAAACATTACTTCATTCCTACTTAGATTATAGAATAATTATATATTATATATTATTTAATATTAATAGTATACTATACAGGCTTGCAAGGCCGTTTCTGAGGGGGGTCCTAGGGGCCCGGACACCCCCCAAAATTTCCTAAATAGTGTACAAATGTTTAACTAAATAAATATTTATTTTTAATACCAACATAAATATTACAGATTTTGGACCCCCTCCCCCCGAAAATTTTTTCTGGATACGGCCTTGCAGGCTTGTACTTTCACACCGGAACATCGGAGCTTTCCTGGTGCGCCTCATAAACATAATATATTATGATGCCTAAACCCATCGTAAAATAGTGTCCCGATAGCCGGTGCATATTACACTATACATATTACATTCTATCATTATTATTTTTAAATAAATTAATATCAATTAATTTTAATAATTTTGTTTTATTTATGCATTAACTGCACACGATACACGACTACGCACGGTATCAGTCACCTTCTTGATGCTAAATGTCATCGGGTTATTTATTTTCAAAAACTTGGTAACCAACATATTTTGAACAACGAATTAAAAAAATCAGTTGGGGTACAAAATGTTTTTTGGATGGTACAAAAAGGTACAAAAAGAGTACAAAATGTTGACAATATTTTTTTTTTTGTTTTTGTTGTTTCGGGTTCTAAGTTAATATCGGTGTTTATGTCGAAATCGATAAGACGAGATAATAACTTGAATATATATTTATTTTTTTATAAATAGTTATGACGCAGTCCTCAGTAGTCAAAAGTGCAATGTACAAGCACAGCAGCGTACCGTTGATGCTCGTTCTATTATAGTACACCCAAATACAGCTAACACTGTATTTGAATATATTTTAATATATACCAGAGGTATTCAAACTGTGCGTCGCGGCTCCCAGGGGCGTCGCGGGAGTTGTCGAAGGGAGCCGCGTCCTATAATAATTGAAAACCAATAAATATTTTTTCGAAAAACGTTTATTATTATTATCATTGTTGAGGCACACCGGTTGGGAAACGTTGAATCGTCTACAATAATCATTCGCTAAATACAAATTTAATTTGTCGCACGAGTGTCATAAATTTAACAGCTTTTGCAACTTCGCACCTCTGTGAGACCAGGTTTTCCGAGTTAGCTGTAATTATAACAAAATATCGGTTAAAAGTGAACGTTGAGAAGGAGATGAGAATAGCTATTTCCAAACTTGAGCCACGATTTGAACTTATATATTATGAAGCATAAACAAGCTCATCCATCTCACTAAAAATGTAGTATTAATAGTAATATTGATTTATTATTTTATTGATTTATATTTACTAAGACTAAACATAAAATATTTAATTAGAAATTTTTCTACAATAACTACTATTATTTATAATTTTTTTTATAATATATATGTAATATGGTAAATAAATATTTAGTATAAATTATAAAATATAAATTACATTCATATAAACATTGATTTTTTGTCATTTATAATACTTGGGACTTAGAAGCCGTCAACATATTTTGAAGACTCAAAGGAGCCGTGGGATGAAAAAGTTTGAATACCTCTGATAAATACAGTAGAATTCGCTTAATTGGGACACATTGGGCGGTGGCCTATTTGTCCCCATTATCCGGCTGTCCCGATTAACCGAATAACTAATAAACCGAAACTATTAAAGTGCATCTATGTATACAATATACATACATAGTAACTTTATTTAAAAAATACATGCATACATTTAATTCATACTTTATTTAAAAATTACATATTTTTATTATTATTATTATTAGCAGTAGTACATGATATTTACCATTTAGTATTATTATATCATAAATTAATTAGATGATTATTTTATTATACATATTTATTATACATTAATTGATTAACATACTTAATTTATATTTTGTTAGGCTGCAAAAAATCGTCCATTGTTCTTTGCTGTAATTTATTAAAACTTTGCTTATTGATAAAATCTGCACAAACGTCTACAGTTATAGTAGAAAAAAAAATGATTGATATAATTGGCGTAAGATATACGTACATTACCTGTATGTATATTATACACATACGTGAGTATATAAAATATAATAGAGCCATAAATATTAGATAATTACAGTTTCGATAAGAAAGTAGATAATTTAGGTCAGGATATCTAGTTAAACGCTTTTATTTTTGTCCCTTATAACCGATGGTTTGTCCCGGATAAACGAAGTTAAATTGCATTACACTTATACACATTCATTCGGAACTATGCCAATTTGTCCCCATTAAGCGGTTGTCCCCTTTATGCGGTGTCCCAAATAAGCGGATTCTACTGATTAGGTACTATTATTTTAATTGCTAACATAGTAGACATGCAGATTAGCTACATAATGGCTATATTGGATTCTAATATTAAACAACATTACAGGGCAAAAGCCAAACATATATTGTTTCCGCCGTGGGTGCATATTATTAAGGTTAGGCTAATAAATACAAGTACACAGTTAATCAGTAGTTAATACTATATTTTTAATAATTAACTTTTATTTTAATGAGATTCGTGCATAATAAATCATGTTATTCCAATGATAAACAATATCAAAAGGGAAACAGACATTATTTCCGCTGAGGGTGTATATTATTATCGTACAGGTTAATTATAAGCCAAGTTATGAATAACATTACTCCAAAAAACGTATATGCTAGGACTCATTTAAATAGGAGTAGAGCTCTAAGAATTTCCAGAAGTTAGTCACAGTTTTGGCTATTATCCCAATATTGTAAAACTTATGTTTGTCGTGGACTCTGTCACATCATATTTTCTATCTATTAGAGTTTTAATAGCAAGTCGCTATTTTATATATGCCTATAATTGTGTTTAATTTAACAGTGTAATAAATTATTGTATTTTATTTTACAAAAAATTAAATTACAAGTGTTTTTATCAATTACCTATCTTCTCATAACACTTCTTGAATACGACCAGAACGTGCTACGTCCGTTTAAATAATTATCGTGGTTAAGATCTCAGTGTCCTGTACAGGGATCACTACACTATATTTATTAACCACCACATATAGGGACACTATAACAGTGAGACTCGGTCGATTCTCCCAGATTACCCGATCACGATAAAGGTGAAACAGAGTGAGGGGGGGGGGGGGGCTAGCCAGCGGAAGGCGTACATACGGACCGGCAGCAAAGGTCACGTCTTACATTGGTGACGTGCTACGGATACCAGGTCCTCGACGACTACCACTGATGATCACGAGTGATAGAGAGTGACTCATATTACTATTTAATAAGGTTAGTCAGCAACATTCAGTATAATTTGTCAGAAGAACCTGATTCAGAAGATATATCAATTATTGCCTAATGATCCACTTATTCGACGTAGTATAAATATTTTTTTTATCAAATAACATTTTACTTTATTATTAGTTATTTTTTTTATGGATATACATTTCTATATAAATCTATCATTAGCAGATTGCTTTGCTTACCTTGTAATATTTATTTTTTATTTTTCTCCTATGCTTAATCAAGTACTTTATTTTGAAAGACGTCAGACTAAGGCTGTGCGAGGCTGTACAATTTCTCTGTAAGAGGTTCTGCAATTTTGGGTGAATATAACTTTGGTATACTACATCGATACTTAATAACTAAGTACAAACTTATAATAACTAATATAATGATAATAGTATATAACAATGTACAATTATGTTCTGGTTTCACTAAAATGTTTCCTGTGGTACGTACCCTTGTATAATTCTTTTATTTCATTTAATTCTTGGGATTCCTGAGACAATTTATTAAAATTGATATAAGACACACGATCATCAATTTTCTGAAGTTTGTGATATTCTGTCATTTTCTTAAGAGATATCGAAAAGCTTAAGGTACGAAATCTTGATGATTATTTGTTTTTATATTCCTAATTGGCATGAGTATTGAGTGGACCGTGTAGATCTCGCAATACTCTGGAATCTCTATTTTACTTATTCCAGTAATTACTATTTTATACGAGTCTTGACTACATGCTACTGTTTTAACCGGCTGGGTACTATAATATAACCACGAGTTATAATTTTGAAGTTAATGCCATATAGTTGTATTTATACTTGAATACCTGAGATTACATATTATGTCTTACGGGCTTTCTGGATTAATCTACAAAGCTATCTCAGAACTATCTTTTTCCGTAAGTTTCATTGCGTAGCATATAGGTTTTTAACCGGGGGTCCATAGATGGTTACTCGGGGGTCCACGGAGTTGCTGTGAATTTTTTCAATAACCCAAAAATAAATTTGTTTTGATAGCGTTTTTAAGATAACAATAATAATGTCTTGCCCGCATTCTGCCACTTGAAAAATAACAATGTTTTTAAATGTAAAATTTAGATTATTTATATATATATATTTTTGATGATGGAGGGGGTCCGTGATTATATTTTATGCTTTAAAGGGGTCCATGGACCAGAAAAGGTTAAGAATCTATGGCGTAGCATAATACACTAGATACCTATTATTTGTAACGATGAACGCAAAAGTTGTGTAACGTTCTGGGTAACGACAAACGTAAGACCTGAACAACGTCTAAATAGGTTCGCAAAAATTGAAAAACGTTTGGATTGTAAATTACGTTAAACGAATTGTTTTTTTTAAATAAATGTGTTTTTTTTTGAACTGGATACAACCTTGTTTTTTGAGGCCAACTCTTGTAAAATTGTCGTTATCATGATTACTGTTAACATTTTATTACTTATTACGTATTTATTATTTGGATTAAACTATTAAAGTAGATATATACTGTATACATAATATATTATATTATTGATATTCGACATTATAAAAACATATTTATGATTCATAGATTTTCCTTGTCCAGGAAAAATATCAAGTTTGGGTACCTACCTAACCTACATTTTATGTGTAAGCCCTGCTTAACACGTTGATGGACAGTCACTGCTATAATAGCAGTCATACTAATTTAAGTCGTAATATGAACATGACTGCTATAACAGTTATACATTTGCAAGTCGTATAATGGCATAACTACTATAGCAGTCATTTTAGTTATGGGTTTATCATACTAAGACAAATGTAATGTCCATTTACAACTCCATTTTCATTGTTTTTGTTTCTTTATATTAAAAAAAAAATTTCTGACTCATTTTTTATATAAAGCAACTGTTAATGAGATATAAAACTGTTGATGAAATTACAGCCAGGTGCATGACTGCTATAGTCAATATATGAACCTAGGTATCACTAATTCCTACTACCTAGTTAGTAGTTATGTAGGCTGACAGACTGTCTTCGCTTAGAATCGTTTTTAGTGTACAATGATTTTATATCATTGAATTCAAATTCATAACATTGACCCCACTCGACAACCACTGTACAGCAGAGTGGTACCCACTTACCGATCTTTTTATTATTGACTACTATATTAAAGTTTATTTTTGAACATTTAAATTATTATAGCATGTGTAGGTATAATTATATTTTAAACTAAATAAAAACAATAAATAATATAATAGTATAATATGCATACTATCAATTGTGACACAATCCATTGACATGGATCCAAAATAAACATTATATTAGCTGAAAGACTGTCTCTTCGCAGAATCTTTTATTAATTTATACATCGAGTGGGTGTCGAGTTGGGTTTTGTAATGGATGTGATAAATTTGAATTCAACTAGGTATATAAAATCATTCTATACAAAATAACATTCTGAGCGAAGACGGTCTATCGGTCTTACATCTTATATCTTAATTTAACTATTAATAATACAGTAGGTTGAATTAATTTTTCGAGAAAACATTCCATTAAAAAATGTCATTGAGTGTATAAAGTTTATAATAAAGTATAATAATATACTTTAAAAGTTTCAAGCACTCACAAAAAATATTTTTAAATTACAACGAAAAAACTATAACATTGTAATTCTTTATTTCAACAACTAATTTCGTCGACATTTTATCTTAAATAAAAATATTATAAATATAGCTAAATACATAAATTGTTACTTGATTAAATAATCGAAGGAACTTTAAGCCCTTGGCACGAACAATATAATAATACGTTCTCTAAGTTTAAATTGTCAAGTACCTATTGAAGTGCCTTTGTGTATTAGGCATGTATTGGGCCAACGTCGTGATATTATACATATTCAGATATTCTGTATTCTGCAAGTTCAATATTATCTAGCTTCAAGTTTGAATATCGTATAGTGCGACTGGAAGACATTGTTTTCTGAATGTTTGTATGACTGAATAATAATGATAAATAATATTGCAGCTAGTGAATTTAAGGACGCAAGTGTAGTAAACTATTATTAAATATGGATATAACTATATAAAGTCAAAAAAACATACGGGGTGTATCTTATATCGTTGTAGGTACCTACGCTGTTTTTTTTTTTTAATGATTATGGATCAATTACTGGAATTTCTAAAACGAAAAATTAAAATTAAATTAAAACTTAAAACTCTTTCAAAATGTTCAACCACAAAATCAGTAATAATAATCAAAACAGAATATTGATTATGCCTATAAAAAGCTCAAAAAAATATATATACAATGACAATTGTATGGTGTATAGAAAATAATTACATTAACATTCGGTGAAAATTTCATGTAGATATTTAAGGTCATTATTTTTTTTGTTACATTAAAAATAAAAGTACATTTTTTCAAAAATGTGTTTATTTTTGTTTTCGATGGATTTTGTAAGAATTTGAACTTTAAACGCTTATAAAAAAAATTCTGAGTAACGATTTTTGATTTTTTTTTTAAATTTTGATAAGTACTACTTATGATGAACCTTTCATTCAATTTTCAAAAATGTTTGATCAATTCTATGATTTAAAATTATAATTGACATTTCTAGAAAAAAACTATAATATTCAAAAATTGCATTTTCTTTAAATCGCTCAAATCGCTTTAGGCTGGCTCTCAATGCGCCACTCAGTCATTCTACGACATGGTGGAAATATATTAAGCTGCAAGGAGCAGGATATAAGCTCAGCGGAGGCCAAAAGAAGAGTTAATATGTAATATTATTATTACATTTATTTTTTAAAACTAAAATTGTAAATTATAAGGTGAAGACGGAAGCATAATAATTGTGTATTAGGTGCCGAGTATGTTTGTTTAATTTGTGTTTAAACATAATAAACGATGGCAGCAGAAAAGTAGTATTGTTCACACAGATCCTCCTCTGCTGTCGGTTCGAACAAAAAAAAAAAAAGTTCTAGATAACTTTGACATTATGTTTGTTAAGAAGCTGGGTTAAAATAATATTTTTTATTATCGACTGTCCTTCAGTAAAATCTGACTCTGCTTCCGTAGAAGAGGGGTTTCGTTCAGCGGTGTCCAGGCGGACAGCTTCAAGAACCCGTGTACCCAAAAAATCCCCAGGAAAACTTTTTTTGTCTAGACTCTAGGGGAAGAAATGCGATCCATACAAAACATTATAGTTGTTACCAGATAGATTCGCACGGCGGTGGGGGAGTTTTTTTAGTAGGCGTGGCTCAAACTAGTTAATGTTTGTATTGGCAACGTGGCGCGCCTCAGTCGCCCCACAAATTTGTTTATTATAATTTATTAATGTATGAAAATGTCTATTTTTTGTTAAAAAGTCTTTTTTAGAAAACTTATTTTTAAATTATTAACATAAAATCAGTTTTTAAATGTTGTGTGACAATTGTTGATTTGTTGTATTCGGATGACATCCAATTACGAAGAGACCCTTTGTTTCCGTTATCGCGCCGCCGCGTCTATTTATCTGGCCATGACTATACAAGGACAAAAAGAAAACGCAACCAATGAAAAGTGGGCTGTACCGTTTTATACAATAAACGATTTAACCTTATAATCTATATCTTAATAATATAATTTATTATTTTAATGGTATCGATTATTGAAAAATGTGATATGAGCCGTCAGCTGATTCTGATATATATTAAAATGGCAGTGCTCATAAATTCAAAGCCATGTCCCCACCTTTTTTGAAATAGCATTAAATATGGTAAGTGTCATAGCCCTGTTTCTACTACGGCTCTGTACTTCATTATTTTTTCTCACTAATCGTGACTCATCTGTTGTACGTACAACTATACTGTCCGTACACTTTCCTTTCCCTCACCGATACTCAGTTTGACTAAATAATGGATTTGTTTCTAAACTGTCGGTTATTTATTGATTTAAATTCTGTAATTTGGTTCCTACCAGGACGTTACCTGGTTATTCTACAATATAATATTGTGTTACAACTATCTTGGTCTAGATTGCCGACTTTATTTTTTCTGCGGTATGCCAGAATCGTACGCAATTGAAAATAAAATTCAAGTAAGTCCGTGATTAATTTGGTGGTACATTAAAAAAAAATCGTTCAAACTTCATTTGGGTGTTATGGTCAAAAAATTTTCAAAATACAACATTTTTCAAAAATTAAGTTTTTGATAATTAACAGCAATTTAAATTTGATATTTTAAACACAAAAACACTGTTTTTTTGAAAAATAGAGAGTTTCTTTACCAAAACTTCCAAATTAAGTCTTTGAATGTTCTATTAAGCTCAATATAAAAAATCAAACGTTCATTAAAAAAAAATTCCAAAACATTGTTTGTGACCTAAGCTGCATATTTTGTTCCCAATATTTTTTTGGAGTAAATTAATTAGAAATGTAATCAATAATCACATTTTTTTCAATATATTATTATGGGGAATTTTCAGAAATAAATAAATTATAAATTATTTGCTGTACATAATTATTTCATATTTTTTAGGTATAACTAGTATCAATTTTTCATTTGCCAGGTATTTAAACTGTTTAATTTACAAATTTGATAAAATAACCTTATTAATGAATAAACTTATTTTTTTTAAAGATAATTAGTATGTAAGTCAAATGTAAAACATTAAGTCCTAGATAACTTTGACATTAAGTTTGTTAAGAAGCTGGGTTATAATAATATTTTTTATAAACAACAAAAAAAGTCTTACATTAAAAATAAACAATTGTAATAACATTTTACATAGTTGGTTTATAGTTATATACTTATATACAATGTGCACTTTTAACAAAATGTATCATAAAATAAAATATTTTTAAATGTAATATTGCAATTTAGAGTAGGTACCTAAAAGAATTTATTAATCTAGAACCTAGAACAACTCTATCAAATATGATATTTATAATTTTGGTATTGATTAAGTAATTGTATCTTAACATAATTGTATCAATTAACAGTTTAATTAATTTTTGTTAGTAAATAGTGGCAAAGTTGAATTTTTGAATGTTGAACAGCAGTTATCAGATTTAAAAGAGCAATCTGATAATTGCGATAAAATGAGAACTAGCACAATATTTAGTGGAAGTAACATAAATGATAGAAACCGTAAGTGGGATGTCGAAGAGGCTGAAAAGGCTATCTTGGTAAATGACTATGCATAACAAAATTCCAAGATATAAGACACATAATGTTTTTAATTTGTTAATTTTTTTAGGAGGATCTAAAGGCAGCTAATATAGGGAAAAAAACTAACAACTCATTCACTCGTAGAAGTACCAAACCATGTATGCAATTTAGAGCTAAAATACATTTTGCTATCGACAGTTCAATAGTTTCATAAGCCGAAGAGTTCAAAACAATATAGAAACTAATACTGACATTAAGGTAGGTAAGTAAATAAAAGTTTTGTACTAATATCATATTGAATTGATAAATTTTTTTTTATATGGTTCTTAAATAATAATTGGATTAAACAGAAATATGATGGAGGCTGCTGATTTATATGGTATTGATGAATTCGATATTGATTTAAACATGCAGTTGAATATTAAATTAATTAATTATAAATATAAAAAAAGAGCACTTGTGATTTATTTTGGGAATATAGTTAAATAAGATAACTGTTAAAGAATTGTGACTTGTAATTTTTTGTGTATCAATGAATTTTTAACTAGAAAATCTAAAATTTGATTAGCAATTAAATTGAAAATTGTTTTATTCTCTCATAGATTTTATTCAGTGTATTTAAATGTCAAGTTATAAGTGTTCTATGTATGTATCTGAATGAACTATTAGTTTAGAGTAATACAAATATGAAATAATACAAATAGTGTAATTAAAAAAATCTCATGTTTTATGTAATTATTGAGTTAGATTATTCAAAATTATATTTTTGTTTTATTCGTTGAAAGTATATGTAAGTTAAATATATGCAGTATTCAAATTAGTCAAACACATGAGATTTTTTTTTTTATTATTTACATGATGATTATATTAAAGAATATATTACTTCATTTTTTTTTTAGTAAAATGTATTTACTTATTGTTACTTTTTTACTATTTGTAACATTTTAAAAGATTGTTAAAATTAATTTTGTATTCATCATAGACTTGGGTTATGTTTTAATTAATTAATTTAAGCTTTACAAAATAAATTACATGGTATTGTTATATGAGATATTAAATTTATTTGTACCACACAATGTTGTAAGTTTTTTGTTTTTCAATTAATGATTGATTAATTATATAAATTATGATTTAATAAAAATAAAATAAAATCAATTTTAAAACGTTGATCACTATTGATTGACGGTATATAGTATATTTCTTATGTTTATTGATATTGCCATTAAAGTTATTAATTTTACATTTAGTATTAAATTATTAGAATAGTGTATATTATTTTATTATTGTTATAAACTTTTTAGTCAATACTATCTTACTATAGAATAATGGCGTCATACTGGTAATAGGTTCATGGTATAAATTAGTAATAGTCCTTTGTAGACCAACCGGACTTTTAAGTCCTATGTGTATTTTAGATATTTATACATAAATAATATAAACTCAGTACCATCCGACCAATGGGACTTATGTGTCAGTGTCTTGACATTTTTAATCGATAACATCCCCATAAATGTTCTGCTAAATCTATAGTTGGCGTTAAATATGTTAATTAGTAAAATTATTTATCTCAAGAAATAACTGTCTATATTTATAAAAATAGCCTCAACTTGATCCAGTATAGATAAACATAAGCTTTAATTACTGGTATTCTTGTCATAATCCAAAAAACAGAACAAACTGTTGTATACAATTTTATTATTGCCCACTAATATTTGTTTATTGACAATAATCAAGACAGACTTAGAAGTTCCTAAAGAATAATAAACAATTGGAACATTTTCATAATTGAAGATTTTAAAAAAAAAATTTTATTTAAATGATTTTTTTTTTTTGTTCATAACTATGATATTTTAATTATTATTTATCTTCATATATATCCTTTAAATTTGATAATAACTTAATGACAGGTCTTATAATATAATAAATTATGTACTCTAATGTTGAACTCTTTCAAGTAATCTTCATGACGAATTTAAATACTTTTTTGATATTTGTATCCGATTACTGAAATGTAGTCTGTACAATTGGCAAAAGATTGATACTTTTAGACAAAAAAAAAAGCAAATCATGTTCATGAAGAGTGTGACAGTGCGTTATTGACTTGTGCGGGCTGTATACTGTTTCATCAAATCCACTGACATTATAGTCATCGTTTACTACACACACAAATTCATGCCACGCACGCACAAACTATTGAAATAACCATAAAATTGCCTATATTCAACTCCTTAAAAACCACCGGTATCGAATCAACTTAATAATAATATGACTAATTGTAAGAACATTTAAAATTTAAATGATATAGTAAATATAGTAAATTAGCAATGACTTCTAATGAAAGAGATTAGTTAAAATGTATAACATTAATTTATCAAATTAAAATTATTCATTAATATCACTTAATTCAATTAATTGATTTATATTATTTATTTTCTTCTACTCTATATTTTATTTAATTATAAATATATTATGCTTCAATTTTATTAAAAATAATAAAATACAATTTCATTTTAAAAATAATATAAAAAATTACAACAAATTTATTTAATATTTTTGATCCATCAACAACAATCTTTAATTTAGAATTAAATTGAATTAGAACTTTATTAACTATTTTATTAATACCAAATTTTTTATGAACTATACCAAACAGAGTAAATTTAATATTATTTAAAATTTTTAATATATTAAATTATGAAATATTAATATTATATAAAATAAAAAAAACTAAATCACCTGCATTTATATTTATTGCACTTTTTATATTTATTTTACTATGATTTTTTCAGCTTATTCCCTTATATTTTTTCATCATCAAGTCATGTAATTTTCTCAATTCCATTAGCATCACCATTTTGATTATTTTATATTATTTTTTCAATCTATAAAAATACTAAAAATATAGTTGCTCATTTAATCCCACTTAATACACCAATTTATTTAGCTCCCTTAATAACACTTATTGAAACAATAAGTACTATTATTCGACCTTTATCACTATATATCCAATTAACTTTTTATATATAAAATAAAATAAAAAAATAAAAAAAATTTTTTCTATACACCATACATTTTTTAATATATTTTGACTTTATTTGAAGTCCCTTTAAATAATTTAAGCTTTTTTACTTAAAAATAAAACTTAATTATATAAATAATAAAGTTTATTTCTCATTAAATCTTTCATACAAGTCCTCAATTAAAAGACTAATGATTATGCTACCTTTGCACAGTCAAAATACTGCAGCTATTTAATAAATCATTGAGCAGATCCTTTATTAAATTAAACTTAATACAATGATT